>QARZ01040956.1:154689-171124 GCA_013407115.1 Glycine latifolia
ATATAACCTAAAACTATCTTAAAATTAAGATGTGTTTGCAACACATCACGAACCCGAGGAGGAGAAGCCTCCAAGGACCCGAAGTTTACTGAGATTTATATCTCACCCTAGTTGGGGATTATATGTTTTGTAGGTGATGAACCGAGGGGGGACGACAGAACCCAAGGCAGGAGGCTCGGGTAGTGAGACAGTTCGAGGGATCCTGGACAAGAGCTTGAGTCGGGAAGGGTTCCGGACGAACCTTAGTATTATTTTAGGGGGCGTGTTGGTCCATTATTTTGTTATGTATTTTTATATGCGTTTTTGAACCCGGTCCTGTGGGGAGTATGTACTTGACGCATACCATTGTAATTCCCTGAACGATTACCATACGTAATGTGCAAGTAATTTTGTAGACGTATTATGACGTCGTATTTCTAGTTGCTTCCTAATTAATTATTATTCATTAATTGCTGCGTTTAACGACCATAATCGAATGTTAATAACCGGATGCATACGGGGTGTTACACATATAAAACATAAGGTTATAATATAATTGAATAATTATGTTGTTGTAAGATATAAAATGTATATAATATATGCAGTATGTATAGTATGTATGTAGTATATGCAGTATGTATGCAATATGATAGTTGGTAGTCAAATATGCAGTATTATAGTTGCCACTATATGCAGTATCTTTCAAAATGAAAGATTGATATTGAGTTTCAAAATCAAAGATTGATAGTAGAGCTATGGTTTATATATGTTTGGTTAGCAATGAAAGACTTAATATAATTAAGCACCACAAATCTGTAGATTTGTTTAATATAAACTGACCATGCTACTTGGTGTGATGATGCTGTTCCAAAATAAACTTGAAGTCAATTCCTGCATCCACAAGGCAAATTATTATTGTTAACAAGTTAAATTGAATTACCAATTGTATAACAATTAATATAGATGAGCACATATTACATATTTTTAAATACTTCTTTGAAAACCACATTGATAGTTATATTTTGTGGTTTTCCTTCTTTGTCATGAATGAGAATTCAATCCACTTTTACTCTTTACTCTTGAAAATGCTACATAAAGCTGCCTATGGCTGAAAATTGGATTAGGAAGATATAATCCAACGCATTCAAGAGATTGATTGCCATAACATATGACACTATAATTGGGAATTGTCTTCTAATCATCTTGAATGGCCAAGGAGATTGTGATGGTGATAATGACATTCGTGGAATGTAGAGAAAAGTACCAATGTTATTACTAGAAATTATCCGTTCTTCAATAACATGATTATTCATTCTAGAAACAATAAGCCTTGTACCATTGCACAACCCTTCCGCTTGATCCAAATTTCTAATCAACATAATAGGTGTGCCTATTTTCAGTATGCTTTTATGATTAGGTAATCCAAATGTTTTTAATGAATCTAGAAACTTTTGTGTAATAGTATGGTAAGCTTCACTTTATGTAGCATTTGTCATGTCAATGGAATCAAAGCTTAAATATTCTTTTTCGTCATTTGGAATAATGTTTAATACATGCTCATTTATTTGGTCGACAATCTCAATGGTTGATGTAACATCCTCAATTTTTTTTTATCTTGGATTTGTATTTATGTTTGAATTATTTATGGACATGTGAAGGTAGTTGGATACAAGAAGGATATGATAGAAGCTAATGAATCCAAGTGGCAAGTTTAGAAGTGCATAGACTAGATTTAGTTATGATTAGTGAATTTAAGAAAAGAAACCAATCCTAGTCGTGTAGGATATTGGTTAAAGGCTTAAGACTTTAAATGACACATAAGTAGCTATCATATTAATTGAAAAACACATGAAGCAAGATGGTATAAATCAAAAGAGACAAAAACTTAAAGAAAAGCATGCATGTGTACGTGAGCTTCTTGAGCAAAATCAATAGAAATAGAGGTGTAGCCGTGTGTATGTATACGTGTATGTTTTAGAAATTGTGTACAAGAGACCATTGTCCAGCCATGCATAAAACAAACAAAACCAAGCTTCTTCAACAAGCCTTTCCACGTAAATGACCTGTCATAATGAAGGGAATCTTTGCTTTATTAAGTGATAAACTTGCATTTAATGAATGAAGACAAAAATATTATATATTATCTTTAGGACATGATTACTTAGCTACATTAGAACTAAACTAAGTACTAACTAACTTCCATCCTAACAAATTTTTTTCATATAAATACCTCATAGGATTAAAAAAAACTGCACGTGTATATGCTTGCTCCCTAACCCACGGCCACTTCTCTTTTCTCTCTACACTTTACTTTCATTTTCTCACTTCCTTATTGACTCAAAAACCGTAGCCTTCACTTCTATTACATCCTTTACTTCTATTTCCTTCTCTTCTTTATTCCAAAACATCTTAAGACTTCATTCCTTCAAGATTTTAAAGTGTGCAACCACTTACTTGGAATAATTGGAAGCAAATTTGCTTAAGGTAGGCTAGGCTTCAATCTTGATTTAAGGGTTTAGTTGGACAAACCTTTATGTTTAATGATGCAGATTTATGACTGAGCATACTAGGCTTAATTTTTAGATCCTTGAAGGGTATTTTATGATGTGTTTATGTTGATTTAAGAGTATGATATGTTGATGACTGAAGTGCTGAAATATTAGTGATGATTGGACTTCATTTTGATGATATTTTGAATTGATTTTGATGACACTTGGACTGCTTGTTTATATATATATATATTGGAACTGTTTTGAATTGAGGTTGAGAAGTAGAAGTTGAATGGTATGTTATAAAATGGTTTAAATACTTGAGTGGTTCAGTTTTGAAGATTAAGTTTTAGGATGGTAACTTGAAAGGAAAATAAGGTATAGATTATGTGCTAGTTTTCATGTGTTAGTGAAATGGAATTATAATTTATATTGAAGGTATATTACAACTTACCAACTAGAGTACTATCATGTTGTTCTTTAAGTTGATGATATGATTTGTCATGCATAAGTTTGCATGACTTGAATGAAATATGTATGGTGGTTGAGCCATATATTTGATATTATTATGATTTTTGCGATAAAATTTCCATGAGTTTGTATGAATTTACTCATGGTTTGTATTACTAAGGAAAATAATGGATTTTATGTGATGATATATTGAGATTGTTTCTGAATCCAGTACAAGATTTTAGAAACAAAATGGGTACTACATCTAGGCATAGATGTAGAGACCAGGTGCACATTGGAATTAATTATGCATGTTTTACGTACGACGGTCGCAGTGTATTACACCCAGTTAGGGATGTAGACCATGTGCACTCTGGAATTTCCTCATGTATATATTGTTGAATGATTACTTGCTTATATATATATATATATATATATATATATATATATATATATATATATATATATATATATATATATTGATTTTATGGAATGTATTTGTGAAGCACTAACGTACTAGCCTATTGAATGGTTTAGTTTTGCCTACTAACAAATTTATTTCTCACTGGATTTTTTTTTATATAGATGACCTTAGTGATAATATTCCTTGATGCGTTGGATTGGTGGTGGGATTGCAATGAAGCTAGAAATTGTTATGTTTTACTATGCATCCAATGATTCGTGTGTATGTGAACTTTGGTACACACTTTTTGGTGTCTGTACTCAATAATATGTTTAACCCTAACAATCCTTTTCTTCAATTTCCTCATGTGTATCCTGATCCTCCTATGGAGCCTATCAATATATCCTCTAGTAGCAATCCGATGTATCCTCTTTTTGTACCCGTCCCTAAAGGAAATGTGAATCCTAATGATGAATCAGATCCCGAGGAAAGTTTTGTTGATAATTTTTGAATCTGAGCAAGTGTTTCTCCTGGTCCACAAAATTCTACTAGGGGTTAGCTCTACAAGTAAAATGGATAATTTCACTGTTGTGTAGTACTTATGTATATAGTGTTTGCTAGAACTTATGGTATGCATTAACTTTACATTTTGCTCTCTAATTATGATGTATGGTTTGTAATATTTGAACTCATGGCCTGTATGAAACATATGTATGTAATGATGATGTATATTATGTAATCTAAACGTGTGCAAATTATTTTAAAACTATACTAATATATTCTCATTTAAAATAAACAATAATAAAGATATAATTTCTACAACTATATTAAGATGTTACAGTTGAAGCTAGTATAGCCCTGGTGCTCAAAAAGTCTTCATTTTTATAATTGTGCTTGATATTTGGATAGGTATGGCTGACAATGGATTCAATAGGATCATTGAAATCTGTAATTAGAAAATCAAAGGGAATTTTTATCTCAGAAAATTCATCATTAACTTTGTCTAGCTTCCCATCACTAACATCTATAAGCCACTGAGAAAAGTTGTTTATTTCTTCTTCATTTGAGATTGTTGAGTTATGATGCAAGCACATATTTTTTGTCAACTTTAAAACTATACAGTCATCCCACAGATAGGAAGCATTTATAGTAGCATTCACAATGTCTAATCTGCCGCCTCTAAGTATGACAGGTAAGATTTGTCGAAAGTCACCTCCAAATACAACAACTATTCCTCCAAATGGCAGAGTATCCACATGAGACATACACATAATGTCCTTCATTGTTTTATTCAATGCTTTAAAACATAACTTATGTCCCATAGGCGCCTCATCCTATATTATCAGTTGTGTTGCCTTTAACAGTTCAACTGGTTCACTACTTTGGTTAATATTACATGTGGAGTTTTCTAATGTAGGCATAGGAATAGAAAATTTGGAATGTGCAGTTCTACCATTGGGTAATAAGAATGAGGCTATACCACTTGAAGCAGCTGTTAAAACAATTTGACCTTTGGAGTGCAATGCAGAGGATAATGTCCTCCACATAAAAGTTTTCCTCGTACCTCCATGGCCATATAAGAAAAAAGTTTCACTAGCTTGTCTGTTGACAACATTCATGATTGAATAAATACCTTTGTTTGCTCATTTGTATTTGCAAGACCAAAATAACATGTTACTTGCAATGTGCATTTTAATTGTTTCTATTGAATTCATAGTATGTATTGCTAACCTATTAGAGAAGCAAAGTATGTTTCAAAATGCAGTTGTAATTGAATCTTGTCATAATTCTGCTCAGCATATATATATATATATATATATATATATATATATATATATATTTCCAAAATGTGGTTGCTTTGCACCTCATGGAAAAGGCATGGTTGGATAATCCTTTAATGATTTTTTGTTGGAAAGTAATATTTGTTTAATCTGAAGCAATGCTAAATTTTGTAATTCTTCAATTGGCAACTATAACTCTAACAACAAAAAGAATGAAATTATATTTTCTACTTGAGAACAGAATTTGAAACTGATAAAAGAAGTATAAAGTTTGTATATTTTACCTAGTATGTTTGTCATTTTTCTCTGATCATGTAGAATACCATCAATTAGATACTCCCATGTCTCAGACCACATATGCTCTGGTCTCTCAATGCTATTAGATATGAGCATTGTAACAAATAATCTTCTTAGAAATTGGCCACAACCCCACTAGTTTGCTTCTCTTAAAGCTTCAATATGTTTCTTATCATCATGCAAGAAGCCCATAGCAAAGCAAGCTTCTCTAAATGATGTATATAGTTGACCATCAACTGTACGAATTTTTTCATATATGGTTGATCCTTTAACCACGACCAACATCATCCTAAGATAATGCAATTCTCCAGTAGTTGGAGGCACCCAGTTAAGCCTTCTAATTGTATAACCTTTTTTACGTGGTTTCCAACGTTTATCCTTAGCCACATATGTAATTTTTTTCACAAACTGCACAAAAGTTAGTTGTTTTCCTTCATTGAAAATGGTATTAGCTTGT
The DNA here is from genome assembly GCA_013407115.1 of Glycine latifolia. Lineage (NCBI taxonomy): Eukaryota > Viridiplantae > Streptophyta > Magnoliopsida > Fabales > Fabaceae > Glycine > Glycine latifolia. The sequence continues at coordinate 160,546 of QARZ01040956.1, forward strand.
AGCCAAGATGTAAACATTGGAGTCCTTAACAGTTGGTTTGGATAACAAAGCCTCAATGTCATCATCATCTTCAAAGATTATCGCATTTTTACCAGGTAAATGAAAGTATAGTCTTTCAATAGCAGGTGATCTCTTGTGAATTTGGAATGAAAATATCCTCCAGCAAGCTTCACAAGGAGAAATATACCTACCATGTACATAATGCTTAAGCTCATCAAGACATTGCCCTGTTGTTTCATCCTCATTTTGCATAAGTACAAGAGCAGCAGTTATGCGATCATATCCTTTATTAATGTATTTAAATAATATTTGATGGATGTTGATTGATTGCACCATTCTATGTGGAGGTGAGCTTGATAACTCAACAATAGATTTGGATTGTATGGCATTACATGTCTATTGTCTAGTGTTATCTGATTTTTCTCAATGTATTTCCGATCATTGAGTCTTCTATTAACAAGATATCCATCTTGCTCCACAACAGTTTCATGTTGCCATTTATTTGGAAAAAATCTACAACATTTCCCATCTTTCATGCATGGCGAGTTCCTGTTAGCTTGACTACACAGACCATGCATCATGATTCTTCACACATTCATACAATTGTGGTTGTTCAATAGCATCGGGTATCTCAGCTGATATGATGCTATCAATGTCTGTAGGAGATGGATACTTGTTGGCAGGATGTAAAAATAGCAAGATATGAGCATGTGGTAATCCTCTCTTTTGGAACTCAATTGTGTAAATATCTGCAATTGTTATATGGTTAGTTTAGACATAAGTATAAATACAATAAGGACGTAAGTGAAAAGTGCGTTAGGAGTGCAGCTCTTACATGCAAGTACATTGCCTAAAAGTTTTTTATCTTTCAAGTTAGACATTAGTTGTTCTAGCTTGAGTTTAAAAATTCTTGTAACAATATCTAGCCGATCTGCTGCAGTTAAACTAAGAGGTGCAACAGACCTTTGGATCTCAAGCCAATATGGATTACAAGTGAAATTCAAGAACAAATATGGAAAACCAACAGTGCTGCATATGACCATTCCATCAAAGTATAATTGATCCATATACCTACGGCTGCCAACAAAAGATGAAGGTAGAACAATACGCTTTCCATAATTAGTATGCTCATTGTCATGTGCTTCCTGTGAGCTCTTTAAAGTGTTGTATTTATCACAATGCAATTGCTTTTGTTGAGTTCTTATAAACATTAATTGTTCTGCTTCCATCATTGTGTAACCATCAACAATAAATTACTGAAATAATCTTTTGGACCTCAATAAAGTTTGACCTTCTCCCTTTCTAGCTTGTAGCTTAAAACACAAGAACTCTCTAATAGTTACTTTGTTTCTCTTTCTTTGATCTGAATCATCCATATCTCTATGTTTGATAACATTGTTGTATCCATCTTCACCATAAGGAAATAGGAGAGGATATTGCAATCCAAGATAACTTGGATGAAGCTCATTAATTCTTTGTAATCGTCTACTTTATTTTTCAAGTATTATATCTCTATTGATAGGTTGACTTGCATCACCAACAATAAATTTTAGGGAGAGATCTCTTTTTGTTCTCCAGTCCTTAGGCCTTTGAGTAGGTGTTGAAGGATCAATCTCTTCATTTGATTCATCCTTTTTCTTCTCATTTGATTAATTGATTTTGACATAATCTTCCATTGGTCCTGCATCTTTATCACAACTCTTTTCCTCTCTTGAGGATTAAGATTCATCACAAATAACATGTACAGCTTCTTTCATGCACAAGGTTCTTTTATTAAAATCTCTACATGCTTTACTTTGTAATGAATATCCAAGGAAGATAGCTTCATCAACCTTTGCATCAAATTTGCCAAGAGACTCATTTCCATTGTTTAAAACAAAACATTTACAACCAAAAGCTTTAAGGTGTGAAGTGTTTGGTTTTCTACCTTTGTATAGTTCATAAGGAGTTTTCTTTAAGATGATCCTTATGAGTAATCTATTTAAAGTGTAACAAACAGTGCTCACTGCATTAGCCCAAAAATGTTTTGGCAAATTTGTCTCATTAAAAAGAGTTCTTGCTCCTTCTTCAAGAGATCTATTTTTCCTCTTGAGTTTGTATTAATGTTTGAATTATTTGTGTGATATGCTGATAAAGTAGTATAACCGTGTGATGATTAATACATGGTTATATGATGCAAAGATTTGGTGTTTTGAAGAAAATTATCACATGAGGAACACATGTGATGGTAGTGTGATACAAGAAGGATATGATAGGAAACTAATGGATCCAAGTGGCAAGCTTAGAAGTGCTTAGAATAGATTTAGTCATGATTAGTTAACTTACGAAAAGAAACAAATTTTAGTAACATAAAGAGTCCTAGCTGTGTGGAATATTGGATAAAGATATAAGACTTTAGGTGAATGGTAAAAGGAAATTAATAGGTAATGACACATTAGTAGCTACCACATTAATTGAAAAGCACATGAAGTACAAGTGGTATAAACTAAAAGAGACAAAATTTAAAGGAAGGCATGCATGCATATTTAAGGAAGTCACATGAAGGTATAATAAAGAGAATATAAACACTAAAAATAGGTGCAACCACATATGAGTGTGCGTGATTTTAAGCAAAAACAAAAGGAGATACAAATTGAACTGTAGCCATGTGTGTGTGGGTGTATGCGTGAATTGTAACGACCCGCCTCGTCGCTACGATATCAATAACTCTTAAACGTGCAAATCTCAAATTTTAATAAAAACTCCATTAATTTGATTATGAAAATGATGGTAAATTTTTCGCGATAATACAATTATCATACATATATTACAATTACATAATTAAACACATATGTACATATATATATATTAAATCAATACATGTCATCCATATGTTAGAACTTCCTTTAGTTTTACATGTATATACACCTGAAATTACATATTTAACACATAGCCAAAGAACTAACTAAGAAATAGTTGATTAACAAAACACAACTCTTTCTCCAAAAAGAAATCCAACGTCATCACGTCGGCTTGACGGCTCCAATCAAAAAGAATCTCCCTCCAGAGTCACCTAAGGCTGCTCACACGAACGAAGGTTCGCGATCATCACAGGTACCAACCACACGGTACAACAAACGCAAGGGTGAGTTTATTATATAAAACCAACAAGTAATAGATATCAGTAGTTAAAAAAGGCAATCCAAAACATCACAATATCATCACAACACCCAATCGTTTCATCACACAACAAACAAGGACAATCATCCAAATACATTGCACAGTGAACCTATAATGCTTAGAATGATGCATGCTCCTGCCTCATCTCTCAGCATGCAATGTGGTACCATCCCGGAAATAGTCCAACACAGGGAGATGATGTAGCGAGATGTCAGGGTCACTCTGTCGGGCACAGACCGCTCCTCCCCACTGGTGATCAGCCGTGGGTCTCAGTAAAGGAGTTCCAAACAGTTGTGTCCCCCCCAGTACCTCCGTATTCTGTAGCCAATCATCCTATTTCCGTAAATCAAATGAAGTATGTCACATGGGCATCATCAATGCATGACCCGACCAGGAACAAATCCTTCCTCGCAAGGGTGACCTGCCATGCACCCCCATGTACATACATACCGCCCCAACATGGGCTCATCGATGCACTGACCGTGGTTAGGAACACATCCTTCCTCGCAAGGGTAACCAACCAGTCACTGCATCCCACGTGTACATACACAGCATACGGCCATGGGCACCATCAATGTATGACCTGGCTAGGAACACATCCTTCCTCGCAAGGGTAACTCGTCATACACCCCCCATGGGTATCCATGTATATCCACACACAATGACATTGTTCACATCAACATTATCTCTCATCAATGTCATTATCAACCTCAACATCATATCATCTCAATATCGTCATCATGCATATCAATATTATCTCATTTCAACATCATCAACCACGTCAACATTATCTCATTTAAACATCATCAACTACATCAATGGCATCTCAATTTCAATATCATCAACGACATCACAAGCAATCACATTTCACATCTATACATAATACATATGCCTGAGATTCACATTCCCCAGGTCTTCAGACAACCCAAATTCCATACATTCACAATTCACCATATCATAAGACTGATATTTTTAGGAAAATTCTAAATTAAAGAGGAGGACTACAATATATAAAACACACTTTTATGCCCATTTAAAAATTTAATAAAGAATAAAATAAGAAAACATATTATAAAAATTTGGACAGAGTCTCCTCTGTAATTAAGACTTTTCCCAAAAAAATCCAATCATTACAATAATAATATCATTCACAGTTTTATCTATCAACAAGCCAATTCATCGTATCCCATTAGTTAAAAGCAGTTCTTCTTGAAAACAAGCACACAAAGGAACAAACACCCATCAATCATAAATACGTCGCATCCCATTAGTTAAAAATGTAGTTTTTCTTGAAAACCAGCACACAACAGGGACAGGCAGATATCCTCATAGTTGGACTCCCTGGCCCCCAACTATGGTATCTAAACTATAACTAAATAATAAACTCCCCTTACCTAACTAGGAGTTCTGTTAAAACCTCACACAGTTTTGTTTTGGAGATCCCTTAATACGCGTGTTTTCGTCCAAACGCAGAGCTCTATATACCAAATCGAAGACAATTTAATATAGATTTCCAAGGTAAGATCAATATTAACATTTGGGGTCAAATACCCACTCAAATCTAAAAAGAGGCTAAAATGGTGTTTTGAGAGTCCACATCAAAAGACATCATTTTGAAATTCCGATCACACTAATGTGACCAGGGTTCAACAAGGATCACAGAAATGACATCAATTTCATAAAAAGGAGACTTTTACAACATCTCATTTTTCAAAGGGTTTTCAAAGGAAGTATAGAAATAGCCAACAATGGTACCCGAATCACAAGAGATATAAAGAGAGGCTTAAACTAGCTAGAAGAAGACAAAAGAAACCAAAATTACCTCAAAGAAACCAAGAAAGGAGGATTGGGAGCTCCGTTCTCTACCAAAACTTTGAGAATATTTTCAAAGATTCCGTTCCGATTAAAGGGTTCCTCTCCGTGCAGTGGTCTCGTGGCAAGCAACGGCGGTCCGTGGTGGTCTCCGAGGGCTGTGGGTAGTGAAGGATGATGAGGGGAAGTTTGGGAACAGTTTGGAGGAGGAAGAACCTCCATTTTCGTGACTTGGAAGCTTAAAACCTATTAAGCACCGCCTCCACTCGCCCAGGCGACCAAAAAAGCCTGTAAAACTCGCCTGGGCAAGTTGACCCAATTCTAGGATTTTCTGCTTTAGTGAAAACTTAATTTCTCAAGTTCCAGATATTAGTTGGATAATCCCAACGGTCAAAAGTTACATATTTGGGTTGTAAACCTTCCTTTAAATTTTGAAGACAATTCAACGGTTAACCAATTCAGAATGATAATTTTACTAAAACAGGTTTCGGGTCAAACTCGTAATCACTCGAATACAGCGCATCTCAAACAAACTCCACATAACTTAACCTCTACATCAAGCAATTGCACATGGATTATTCACATAACATTTCAAATAATCCTAATTAATAAATTAATCAAATCATACAAGGAATACATCACATATATATTTTAAGTTACCGAAATTTCAGGGTGTTACAACTCTCCCACCCTTTTAGAAATTTTGTCCCTGAAATTTACCTGATTCGAACAATGCTGGATAGGCTTCTCGCATCTGACTCTCTAGTTCCCATGTTGCATCCTCTCCTAATGGACCTCCCCAGATCACCTTGACGAAAGGAATTTCTTTCCCTCTTAGGTGCTTCGTTCGCCGATCATCGATTGTCAAAGGCATAGTTTCATATGTTAAGTTTTCCTTTACTTGAATGTCAGCTAACTCAACCACATGAGAAGGATCATGGACATACTTACGGAGTTGGGACACATGAAAGACATTGTGAAGATTAGAAAGGGACGGAGGTAATGCAATTTGATATGCTACAGGACCGACTCTTTTGAGAATTTGGAAGGGACCAACAAAACAAGGTGTGAGTTTTCGAGATTTCAATGCTCTGCCAACCCCAGTCCATGGAGTAACTCTCAAGAATACATGATCACCAACCTCAAATTCTAGGTCTTTCCTCCTCTTGTCATGATAACTCTTCTACCTACTCTGAGCAGTTCTCATTCTCTCTTGGATCAACTTGACCTTCTCAGTGGTTTGTTGTACCACTTCAGGTCCTAAAATGAGGTTCTCTCCAGGTTCTAACCAACACAAGGGTGTCCTACACCTTCTACCATACAAAGCTTCATAGGGAGCCATGCCAATGGAAGAATGAAAACTATTGTTATAGGTAAACTCTATCAATGGAAGAAAACTCTCCCAACTGCCCTTTTGTTTCAAAACACACGCCCTCAAAAGGTCCTCTAAAGATTGAATGGTTCGCTCAGTCTGGCCATCAGTTTGAGGGTGATAGGCTGAACTTAGCCTAAGCTTGGTCTCCAAAGCTTTGTTCAAACTTTCCCAAAATCTAGAGGTAAATCTAGGATCTCTGTCAGATACTATACTAGACGGCACACCATGCAATCTGACAATTTCACTAATATACAGGGAGGTCAACTTTTCTAAGGAGAACCTGATATTAATGGGGATAAAGTGAGTAGATTTGGTCAATCTGTCAACAATAACCCTGATAGAATCTAAACCTCTCGGGGTTCTAGGTAATCCTACAACAAAATCCATAGAGATACTATCCCACTTCCACTGGGGTATCTCTAAAGGTTGTAACTTCCCTGAGGGTCTCTGATGTTCTATCTTTGCCTTCTGACAGACTAAACATGCATTTACAAAATCACTAACCTCCTTTTTCATGTTTGGCCACCAAAACATTGCCTTGAGATCTTGATACATCTTGGTGGCACCAGGGTGGATACTCAAACTACTCCTATGTCCTTCCTCGAAAATCATTTTCCTAAACTCAGATACATTGGGAACACAGATTCTATCTTGAAACCTCAAGACTCCATCTGATCCCACATGAAAACTATTATCTTTCCCTGCCACTATGGCTTCTAACTGAGCCTTCAGAAAAGGATCTGACTTCTGGCCCTCTCTGATCTCTCCTAGCAAACTGCTAGTAACCTTCAAAGCTCCTAATCTCACACTGTTAGGGGTTATCTCACACACCAGGATAAGGTCTCTAAACTGTTCTAGGAGGTCCAATTCCCTAACCATCAAAGTAGATATATGCAAGGATTTCCTACTCAAAGCGTCAGCCACTACATTGGCTTTGCCAGGGTGATAGATAAGCTCAAAATCATAATCCTTAAGAAACTCTAACCATCTCCTCTGATGCATGTTCAACTCTTTCTGACTAAACAGATACTTAAGGTTTTTATGATCACTAAACACTTCAAACTTAGAACCAAAAAGATAGTGCCTCCATATCTTAAGAGCAAACACTACAGCAGCTAACTCCACATCATGGGTAGGATAATTCCTCTCATGTGTCTTGAGTTGCCTAAAAGCATAGGCCACTACATGGCCATTCTGCATCAACACTCCTCCTAAACCCATTTTTGATGCATCACAATACACCTCAAAGGGTTCTCTTAGGTTAGGCAAAACTAACACAGGCGCTGTCGTCAGTTTTTCCTTAAGGGTTTGGAAACTATGCTCACACTGTGCATCCCACACAAAAACTTGACCCTTACAAGTTAGTTTGGTCAAAGGTAAGGCTAACTTGGAGAAACCTTCTATGAATCTCCGGTAGTATCCTGCTAAACCCAGAAAACTCCTAATCTCAAACACAGATTTAGGGCTTTCCCACTTAAGAACAACTTCTACCTTAGAAGGATCTACAGCTATACCACCTTGGGATATCACATGTCCTAGGAAACTCACTTTCTCCAACCAAAACTCACACTTGGATAACTTAGCATAAAGTTGTCGATCCTTAAGGGTCTGTAGCACAATCCTCAAGTGCTCCTCATGCTCCTCTCTAGTCTTAGAGTATACCAAAATATCATTTATGAACACTACTACAAAACTATCAAGATAGGGGTGAAAGATCCTATTCATATAATCCATAAACACACCAGGGGCATTAGTCACATCGAAGGGCATAACTAAATACTCGTAGTGACCATAACGGGTCCTAAAAGCAGTCTTCGGAATATCCTCAGACTTCACCTGGATCTGATGGTAACCTGACCTAAGGTCTATCTTACTAAACACACAAGCTCCTACCAGCTGATCCATAAGGTCATCTATTCTAGGCAAAGGATACTTGTTCTTAATTGTCATCTTATTCAACTGACGGTAATCTACACACAACCTCATGGTCCCATCTTTCTTCTTTACTAACAACACTGGTGCTCCCCATGGAGACACACTAGGTCTCACAAACTTCTTTTCCAACAACTCTTCTAGTTGTTTCTTAAGCTCAGCTAACTCTATAGGAGACATCTTATAAGGAGCTACAGATATGGGTCCAGCACCAGGTACCAAATCGATAGAAAACTCTATCTCTCTCTCAGGTGGTAGGCCAGATATATCCTCAGGAAACACTCCTGGAAACTCTGTAACAATAGGGAGGTCAGCTAGAGAAACCTTGGTCTCTACTTCCAAGTTAGACAAGATCATGTACACTTGAGCATTCTCTTTTAAAGATGACACAATTTGGTTGGCAGAGATAAACATCCTATTATTACTCACTTCAGGATCACCAAACACCAAAGTTTTATCAAAACAGTTCAACAAAACATGGTTGGAAGATAACCAGTTCATACCCAAAATAACATCAATTTGGCTGAGAGGCAAACAAATCAGATCAACACAAAATTTTCTATCAGAAATTTCTATAAGACAATTCAAACACACATCAGAAGTCAAAACAGACCCACTAGTTAGTTGGGGTCTCAACCACAAGCTCATCATTCAAAGAAGACACATAAAGTTTAAGTTTCTCTACACACAAATGGGATATAAATGAATGGGTCGCACCGGAGTCGAATAGCACAAGTAACGGAATCCCACTTATGAAACACTTACCTTGGATTAGATCTTTAGATTTCGAAGCTTCAGCACCACTAAGAGTAAAGACTCTTCCCGTGGCTCTCGGATGTCCGGTTTGGTCCTTCAGGTCTCCACCATTTTGCTCTTTCTTGAGATATGGGCAGTCTCTTTGAATGTGACCCCTCTGCTTACAGTTGTAACAAAACAGGTCTTTTTGCATACAGTTTGAAGAGACATGTCCTGGCTTACCACACTTGAAACGAGTGATCTGTGTCGGAAAAGTAGTGGGTCTGCTACTACTACCACTAGAAAACCTCGTAACAGCAGTCCTTTGATTGTTAGGACGATGACCATATAGCTTAGGAGGGATTGTGTATGGTTTTCCACGGTTCTGAGGCCCGATCTTCTTATTCTTCATTGGACCTGTACTCTGATAATATGCCGCTCTATCTCGAGAGTCTTCATCCCATATCCTGCACATGTTAACCAAAAGAGGGAACTGACGAACACCTTGATAATTCACTACTTGCTTCACCTCAGGTCGCAAGCCATTCAGAAACTTCACACACTTGGAGCTTTCGCCATCTCTTCCTTGGTAATGAGGAAAGTACCTAACCAACTCTTCAAACTTAGCTGCATACTCAGCCACAGACATGTTTCCTTGTTTAAGCTCCAGGAATTCCATCTTTTTCTTGTTCCTAACATCTTCAGGAAAATACTTTTCCAGGAATACCCTCTTAAAGGTTTCCCAGGTCACAGCTTGACCTTCAGCCTCAAAACATTGGCGAGTGTTCTCCCACCAATACTCAGCTTCTCCTACCAAAGTGTAGGTGCCAAAAGCAACCTTCTGCTCCTCTGGACATGCCATAACTCAGAAGATCTTCTCAATCTCCCTTTTCCAGCTCTGAGCACCATCAGGGTTGTATCCTCCATGGAAAGTAGGGGGATTGTTTCGTTGAAAGCGGTCTAACCCTTGATACTCAGTAGCTCCAATAGCTTCTCCTCTATTCTGATTCCCCAAGGCCTAAGCTAAGGCTTGGAGAGCATCAGCTATAGCACGATCATTCCTACCAGCCATCACTTCCTGCACACACTAAGAAGTGAAAACCTGGAAGGAATATACACAACAAAAACACAAAACAATTCTACACCAATTTCTTTACTCTTTGTATTCCTGATTGCTTGCCATAATGTTCCATTGCACTTCACGAATTACCCAGATGGCCAGTCTGATAACTCATGACAAGGCATTGAAACTTATGGTATAGCAGACCTCAGAAATACAAACATGTTACATCCAACCCAAGGAATCTCCACAACATAGCATCACAACAATATATGCAAATCTCAAGCATAAACAGTTCAAGCCACTACAAAACAACTAATTACTTCAACCATCAAACATTCATTCAAGCAAACCCAGAATACACAGAGAAACATAGCAGACTCACAACTCACCGGCCGAAAGGTTCGACCTGCCCTGATACCACTAATGTAATGACCCGCCTCGTCGCTACGATATCTGTAACACCCCAAAATTTTGGAATCACAGTCAAATATTAGGGTAAATGT
>QARZ01040957.1:0-23278 GCA_013407115.1 Glycine latifolia
ATGACGAGCCGATAGACGTCTGGATCGCCTCCGTTATGACTCACACGCCGTATATTGATGTGATGGAGAGCACTGCAGAGGAGCAGCTTCTCAGAGCTTCAAAGCTATCTCCAGAGGAGCTTGCCGCTCGTAGTCCTCGTGGAGTACCAGATCATGAGCATCCTCCGCTGCAGGCTCCTGTTCCACCCCCACCACAACATACCGCTCCTCCATCTTCTTCTTCTGCGCAGAGGCCACCCCGACATGAGCTGGTCTACGAAGACTCTCCCAGCTACCTGCTCATTCAGACAGAGCAGGCATATCAGACCAGGCTTCAGGAGTATCAGATCAGGCTCCTAGAGGATCTAGCGAGAGAGCGAGGTATTGATTTCACTGCATACCGACCTCAGGACCTGCGCACACCACTACCTTCTCAGTGATGGAGTGCCTTTAGTTAAATATTTTTATATCATTCTTAGTCTATTTGACTTCTCTTGGACCTTTATTTTCCTATTCTAATTCAGTTTTTGTCTTAGGCTAGTAAGTGGGCTTAATTGCTATTTGTTGCGCATTTTCGGATTTTTGCTCACTTTATGTATCTGGCTTGTTCAGGACCTGTAGAGCTCTATAGAACTCCGAATGGAGCGTTCTAGGAGTCCCTAGAAAGATAACAAAAAGATCTACAAGTTTGCCAGAAATAGCCCGAGGCCAATTCTGTCATTTGGAGGGTCATTTTAAGCTTCGAAATCGGAACCTCTGCACTTGTAATTTTGGGCTATGAATTTGATTTTATGGTTGTAAATAGCAAATAACTAGGATTGATGGGTTTTGTTCATGGCCCATTCTTATCTTCAGACTTAGTCACTATATATTAGTGACTTTAGTGAAACTTGGACAGCACTTTACATTTTGCACAAACAAGTTTATTATTTCTTTTCTTTAGTTTTTAGAATCAAAAGCTTGTTCTTCATTTTCTCTCATTTGTTCTTCATTGTTCTTCATCTTCTTCATTTCCATTTTGCTATTCTTCCATTTTTCTGCACTTATTTCATGGGGCTTTCCTTGGTGATCATCATGGAAGGCTAAATAATCACTCAATCCAAGGATCCAATCCAAGCAAGAGGAGAATTTGAGTTCTGGTTTAGTATTTTGAATTCTGTGTGAATGTTCACTTTCTTCTTCAATTGCTATTCTGTTTTCATGATTATGAATGCATTTAGAATTGAAAGCGGATTAGGTTATGGATTCATGTCCTAATTTCGAATATAAAACACAGATTAATTGGATGATATTTCAATTAGGGTTTGTGGTTTCAATTAATTTAGGGGTTAATTCGATTGAATTGCTTCTATTGAGATTGAATGAATGTTCATGATAGAATCAACTTATGAGAATGATGATGATTCGAATAGCTTGGGTTGGTGAATTGGATTGATGCTTTCTAATCTGTTTTACTTTACTCTTTGATAATCTTGTTAATTTCTGCATTGTTCTTTAATTTTAGTTTGTGTTCTTGCATGTTTTACTTTGCGCATACCAACTGTTTGACAAAATTCCCCCTTATTATTACCAATGATTTGAAGCTAGAACCATATTGATCGTGTCTCTGAGTTGACCTAGGTTAACCCTGTGCTGCAGAATTAGCTTAGTTAAATTGTTTTGAAGCCACACGAAAAACGCATATCACTCAGCCACCAGTTCTTACACCTCCAGGACTGATGGAGGTCCAAGTCAAGCCAAAGGTCTAGAAGGGGAGCTTGAAGCACTTCCTTTGGTAAGCTTCATAGGACCAATGACAAGAGCTAGGACTCAAGCACTTCAAGACCATATTCAAGCCAACTTGGGCAAGCATGAAGTTACAAAGCTAATCAAGGATGACAAGAGCTGGATTTTGGTGTCTCAAGTCCGCTTTAGTTCAATAAATTCCAGTACTTGTTAAGAGAAATTCAATAAAACATTTGTAAATAAGTAGTTACTGCTTTAATCGATTATTTTGGCTTGGTAATCGATTACAGGATGTTTAGAAGCAATCAGGAATCATAGACTTTCTGCCGTAATCGATTATTTCATTGAAATAATCGATTATTTCAGTTTTGATTGATTTAATCGATTACCATAACGAAGTAATCGATTATATCAGTATCAGATGGTTACTGCACAGTTTTGGAAGCCAGCGGACACTTATGTAAAGCTTGTCCTACAAGCTACGTTTTGGGCTTCATTTAGCTTACATTTACATGTCATTTAGGGTTAATTAGCTTAATAATTTGTGGCCTATATAAGGTCCCAAACTGCATGTAAAAAGGATATTCCATCTTTGGTGAATCAATAAAATTGTTGAATTGTTGGTGAGAGTTTTCTCCCTTTGTTCTTAGTCAAGAACTTCTTGTTTCTTATCAATGGCTTCTGAGCTATTGTGGTGATTCTTGCAAGACTTATTGGAATTCCTATTCCATGGTGTCATCCCTAATTCATTTCTATTCTTCTTCCATTATTCCAATTCTTAAATCACAAAACCTAAAAAGCTGTCCTAAAACAGAGCATTTCACATTCTGGTTTTCTTCCAATTGAAGATTGAGTTCCATTGCAAGGAAGATCAGGGCAAACAAGAATTGATCCAATTTTGGAGTCCATCAAGGACCCTCCAGCCCTGCAGAGCCAGCAGCAAACCATCCTGGTCCATCTCAGGCTGCTGAGGACGAGATGATAGAGGGAGAGGAGTGATATACAGGATTATGTTTGATTTTCTTGTTTTTGATTTTCTTTTTTCTTGTTTTTAATTTTCCGTACATTTACATTACTGCAGTACACATTTAAATACTTGATAAATTCGTGATAATTGTTACATGAATAATTTGATTGTGATTGCGTTCTGATTGGATTAATGTTTCGTTTGGTTGTAATTTCTCAAATAATGCATACGTGACGAAAATTTCTAGTCGCACATAATCCTTGTTAGTTGTTGCTGGGGACAACAATTTTCTAAATCTGGGAATGGGTGCACATGCATTATTTGAGGAATCGCATTCAAGAGACAAATGATGTCTAACAGAAAATTTTGTTTTAGTTGTTAAGTTTAAGTTTTAGTCAATATGTTTGAATAAGGTGTTAGAAGTATATCTTATGCATCTCAGAATTAGAATTGTCGAAATCAGTGATGAATTAGAAATCTGTGCTAGGAAGCTTGAGTGAGATGAAATATGACATGGATTGCATGAATCATGATTGAATTGTGATTGTTGGTATATTGATGTTCATGTTGAAGTTGAAATGATGCTTGATATGAAGTTAACAGAGGCTAACTTGAGTCTATAACCGGTGAGGATTGAGCCATACAGTACTGTTCTTTTAGAGAGACCTCACTTTGGTAAGTACTCTAGAACTTGATTTGTTTCTCTGGATGCATGTATATTTTGATATGATTAAGGCAGTTCATTCTTTTAAGCTAGGGCCAAATTGACTCACCTTCAATTTTCCATTGTCACCCCTTTTGAGCCTAAACCTTTTCATTCATATACCTGACAGTTGAAACATATACCCTGGCTACCCTACTTGAGATTGGAGGAAGGAAGAATTAGAACCAAGACCATTGAATATTGGGAAATAGGAAAAGAAAGAAAAAGGTAAGAGGAAAGACAAAGTTACCCAAGAAGATAATTCTGGTTTAAGAGTGAAATGCCAACAGAACAGATCTGGCAAAAACCAGATCTAGCGAAGAATCTAGTGAGAAATAACAAGTCTGAAATACCAGCTGGTGGATCTAAATATATTTTCTTACTATCCTACTCTCTCTGTTACAGTGTTTTGCAGAGGAAAAATCAGAGAATAAAGAGTGATAGACTGGCTAAGTGGACTTGACTAATTCTAACAAAATCCAATCTCAATTTTAACCACTATCCAAAACTTTACTACCCTTAAACCAAGCCAAGTTACAACCTTATAAAGACCTTTTGATCAGTTGTGCATGCATTTATGTTTCTTATTTTCAGGAACTTGAGAATATGATCAAGCTTATGGTAGTGCTATTACTGTGTTGGGTTGAGTGAGTATAATAACCCTTATACAGTTGAGTGTTGAGTGAAATACACACGTCTTGCTAAGGAAGACTCAAGTGAAACTCTTTCAGTTGATGGAATTGAAGGTGTTATTGAAACTTTGATGTGAAACTTGATTATACTCAGCATTGTGATTCTAAGAGTGTCAAATGTGATGTTATGCCTAATTGTTAATCCTTGGTTTCCATCTTGAAATTCTGTTTATTGCTGAGGATAGCAATATCTAAATCTGGGAATTATTTGATATGCTGTTAGCATATATTAGTTTTTAGGGTTAATTCATTAATAATTCATTTAATAATTAGTAATATAGGCTAGAATTAGTTAAGTTTATTTGTTTATTTGTTATTATCTCATTTTATTACTATTTTGTTATTTCAGAGTCAAACAGAGAATAAAATAAGCAAAAAGAAGTAATATGGCTTTTCGAAGACACCACGCTATCGGCGTGAGATTCACGCTATCCGCGCCAAGTATCCAGGAAGACACTTAGCCTCGAACAGTTCACGCTATTCGTGCCATATTCTGCACTGGTCGCGTCAACATGCAAAGGAAGCCAATTCAATTCGAACATCCCACGCAGATCGCGTGGGACATCACGCGAGTAGCGCCAGACTCCAAAATTAGCTTGTCAACTCAAACATGCCACGTGATTAGCGTGGGATTCTGCACGATCAGCGCCATAGTTACGATGTTTCCTTAATTAGGTGATTCTGCACTGATTTAACTTTGGAAAAAGGGATTTCTTACCCTAATTAAGTGAGAAATGTGTGGGAAAATATAAAAGGGGCTTCTAAACAGAAAGAAAGGGACTTTTTGCAGAAGAAGACATTAAAGAAACCTTGGAGAAGATTGGATTCATTAGAGAAAACTACAGAATAGCAACTCTGCTTGTAATTTCTTCTCTTCCTCTGGTAATTCTTCTCTAGGAACATGCTAGTTGTAAGATTAATGTCAGTTCTGAGTATGCTTGGCTAAGTTCTTGTATTGTGGTTAGAGCCAGAACCTATGTGAACTCCTCTTTATCTTGATTTGTCCTAATGAGAATTATCATAATTGCTTTGTTTTATTATGTTCTTCATTGTATTGTTCTTACTTAGGATTGGCCATTCCATTAAGATTCTTAGGGTTAGGATTCACAATAGGGATATTGGGATTCTAGTTTCTGAAATGAGTAAAACAACAATTCATACATTACCTAGGGATAGGAATGCATAGTTGCAAAATTTGTAGGATGTATACTCTTAATGCTTGGTTTAATAGGGAATCACTAAGGGATTAGGATTTCTAGTTATACTTAAGGGTTAAATTACTAAGGGATTAGGATTTAGCTAATTATGTAAAAATACATCAGCTGAGCAATTAGAAATAATTCAATTTGGTAATCAATTCAAGTATAAGAGGTAGGGATCAAAGGGGAATGTGCTTTAACCGCAATTATTTCTCGTCACTGCATCAAAATCAATTTAAATTTAGTTTGCGTTCTCGTTAATTTTCTGTTATTTGATTTAAGTTACGTAATTACACAAACTCAACCAATTCTCTCAATTTATTATTTGTCTTCCAATTTCTAAGACGTTAAGTTACAATAAAATTGCATTCAATCCCTGTGGAGATGATACTTTACTTACTCACTTTATTACTTGAAACGAACGGTACACTTGCCAATTTCGCAACAGTGTGCTCAACCAGAAATCTGCACCATTAAGCATAAAAGTTAGTCCAACTAAACCTTTAAACAAGATTGAAAGCCTAGCCTACCGTAAGCAAATTTTCTTCCAACTCCTCCAGTATTTGGCTGCACACCTCAAGGTCTTGAAGGAATGAAAGTCTTGTCTTGTATTAGATGGTTTGAAAGAAGAAGAGAAGGAAATAAAGGTGAAGGAGGCAATAGAAATGAAGGGCTACGGTTTTGATGTCAAGAAAGAAGTGAGGAGGATGAAAGCAGAATGAAGAGAGAAAAGGTGAAAGTGGTCGTGAGTTTGAGAAAGGTTATGCAAAGGTGCAAAATTTTTAAACAAAGGAAGTATTTATGGGAAAGAAATTAGTTAGGATGGAAATCTAGTTAGGTCCTTAGTTTAGTTCTAATGTAATTAAGTAATCATACCATGAAGATAATGACTAATTTTTTTTTGTCTCCATTCATTAAATGCAAGCTTATCCCTTCATAAAGCAATGATTCCCTTCCTAATGATTAAGATTCACGTAGGAAAGCTTACTTAAGAGCTTGGTTCATTTTTTTATGCACATAATGCATAGCTTCACCTTTTGTCTCTTGTACACCACTTCTTAGGCATACAGGTATACACACATGGCTACACTTCCATTTTCTATTGGTTTTGCTTAAAAAATCACGTACACAAGCATGTTTTCCTTTAAATTTTGTCTCATTTGGTTTATACCACTTGTACTTCATGTGTGTTTCAATTAATGTGATAGCTACTAATATGTCATTCATCTAAAGTCTCAAGCCTTTAACCAATATCCCAGATGACTAAAATTTGTTTCTTTTCTTAAATTAACTAATCATGAATAAATCGATTCTAAGCACTTCTAAACTTGCCACTTGGATCCATTAGCTTCTATCCTATCCTTGTTGTCTCACACTACCATCACATACTTGTTTGTAATCAAGCTATTAAACGATTATTTTAGTTTACTAGAGACATCTACATTTTTTTAGCTCGACAAAAATTTTCTTCTTTTCCTAAAGATATTATTAAATAGAAATAGAGAACGAAGTAACTAGAAAACTTATTTTTAATCAAGTTTTGATTAGTGGAACTCTTTACTAGTGAGTAAAGGAGAACTAGATGTAGCTCAAGTTAAGTGAACCAGTATAAACCAAGTAATTATACTTCTCTCTATAAAGGTTTATTGAATATTCTTATTACACTTTCTATCACCATTTTACACCAAGTGTTTATTTGAAAAATTGTTTCATGAACATTTTATCTGTCACTGGACGATCATATTGTTCTTCACTATATATTTGTTTTATCTTCAGTGAACGACTAGTGTTTTACACAGTATTATACATATTAGACTTTATATCATGACAAATTTACATCTTTGATATCCACACTATTCAACTCCCCCCCCCCCTTTTAGTGTGCTTCTTGTTGTTTCAATAAATGTATGAAAAAAATATGATTAAAAAGTTCTTAATATTTTAGTTTATTGATAGTCAAAATATAAATTAATATATAAAATGTGGTGTTATTCAAAAGTTTTAATTTATAAAGTTCTAAAATATGTTTTAATTGATGAAAGAATTAATTATTATTAGAATTATCTTTATATTTAATATTAATTGTAAAATTTGATTATTAGGTAAAATAATTTAAAAAATATATATTTTACAAATTTTAATATGGAATTTTCATTGTTATTGAGAGTTTAAAACAAGTCAAAATACTCATATTGAAATTTTAAAAGAAGTTAAATTATTATTGATAATCAATTAACAAATCTTTAAAATAAGAGAAATATGGTATGTAACAAATTATATGGATCGAAATTAAGGATAACGTGGTTATTTAACTTTTACACAATTGAGGTAATTAAATAAAATTAATTATTTTTTATTTGATTCTATGTCAATGACCATAATATTTCTCAATCCATTAGCTCACATACTAATATCGATCGCAATCTATGTTTGTTGTTAGCACAATGAAATTATGCACGCGAAAGAAATGAAACAGGGATTTTCACGTTAAATACATCATTGTTGTACATGTGAATAGAATTGGACCTTACACCATGTGTCTATCTTATAGATTATTAATTAATTTAATTAGCCTAATCAGTAATTAAATTATTGTTAATTACCATCATTATACAGTAATATAACTTTATAAGTATAATGCTTATAATTTATAATTTAAAACACATATCACACATAATATTACTATTTGTAATTACTAAACTTAATATTTAATTTTTCTATTTAATTATGAAATTTAAAATTAAATTACATTATTAAAAACATATGAGTGCAAAAATTTCTTGAGTCAGTGACAACCACACATTGCGAGCGAAATTAATCTTTGATTCAGTGGATTGTTAGACACATGTGATCTCTGACTCAGGATAATAAATAGTAAAAAACATATAATATAAAATTATAACATGATTTAAATTTAAAAATATTGGCATCATTACTATTTTTATTTAATAAATTTATCATAATTTTACTATATGTTAATCTTAAATAGAGGACACAAAAAAACTTTCTCATTTAATTCCAAAGTTCATTGGAAGAGATATAGTCTAACTTTAAGGGACCTTAATCATGGTGAGTATTTTTTTATCCGTGGAAATGAAAGATAGTGTGAGGGAGTTTACAATAATTTATGTACCCTACTCAACCAATTGAGTTGAACTCCCAAATCATGGTGAGTATTACAAATGGTGTGTCTCCATAAAGATTATATTGTGTAAGTACAAGCCTCACTTTTTCATTTAGAATCGATATAATTTTAAAAATTTCACAAATTTATTTTCCATACAAACCAACATTTTCCCAACAAATATGTATTAATAGATTTATTCGATACAAATATAAATATAAAATTTTCTTAAAAATCAAGTTTATATAAATGAAATAAAATTATTTGATATAGTTAATATTCATAATTATTTTATTTTCTTATGAATATTCCCAATTATTTTTACAAATATATATTCATAAAATTAAAATATATTAACATTATAATAATATAAAATTTATTCATTTTCACGTATACAAATCAACCCCATGCATCACACAAGATATTATACTTGTTATTTAAAATATAAAATTGAAAATCAAATTGTAGCCATCAAAAGTTATCACAAAATGTGATTCTTTTATTTCATACTTGTGCATAGGGACTAAAAAAAGCATTTTGCATAAGCTAGGAATTGGGAAAAGTAACTTCAAATTTAGAGAACAGAAAAAAAAAATATGACCTAAATTTAAGGGACTAAAAACATATTTAAGCTAATATTTAAAATTTCTATATAAAAATAATATTTCCAAAACTATATTATAATCTTATTATTTTGGCCCTTTCAAGATTTTCTTTCAAGCTCCACCACTAATCCCAAGGTATTTCTGGCTATGTGATTTATCATTGGTCTTGGTCTTAGTCACATCTAAAGCTTCTCACTTCTTCCTATGAGTATATTATGTAAGGATTAAGTCTAGGTCTTTTTCCACAAGCATGTGTTATCAACTAAGTTAAACTCATTGAGTAACCATAATTTCTTTTAATTTCCAACAACTAATCACCTAATAAAAATTACTAAGCATTATATATTTCATTTTATACAAATAAAAATCTATATTTTTTAGGAGTTATTCTTTTTCTCAATCTCTTAAAGTCATACAACTTATTCTATATTAAACATTTAACTTTATTTTTTATTTAAATTTTTATTTTCAAGTTCTATTACTTAATTTTGATTTTAATTTTAATTTAAAATCTTTTTATACTATATCAAATTAAAGATATATTTATTTTTAATAAAACAAAATTTTAAGACTAATCTAATTAATCTTAATTGATATTAATATGAATAGACACATTATGTAAATAAATATGATGTATATGTTGATCATTCAAATAATTTATTTCTCAATTTCAAATGTTTTCTCTCTTTATTTTTTTTCTATTTAATACAATTATCATATGATGTGAATTAGACCTATTGAAAGTGATTTCTACCCTTTTGAAGTCACACTGCTTGACACACTCAAAGCTAGGTGTGGCTTGGGGTTTAGCCGGGGCTACCTTATCCATGGCCCAAGTCCGAGGGAAGTTGATGTCTTCCCACCTAATGACTTTAGGAATTACAACCTTGGCTTTGGTTGTATCTGTGAGAAACAAAGTAGTTTCTCCAGTCTTCCTGGGTTTGAGGACTCTAGACATGCACGAGTTCATTACCTTGTATTGAACCCGATAGATGATATTAACTGGTATAGATCCAGCCTTCATATCAAGACCATAAAGCTGGACATCTAAGGTTAGGACATCTAGAATGTTGGCATCCTCTAGGCTGACCGTCCTATCAATAGGAAAACCACGAAGAAGAGTCTAGATCTATCCTCTCTCCAACCTTTTCATCCATGCAAGATTATGAAGTTATCCATGATTAATAAGACCTGCATAGATTAAGCCCTTAAGCTAGATCTCGACTCTGAGGAAATTACTCCTCAAAGAGAGTGGTTTCTTAGCCATTATAGGAACAATAACAAAACCCAAACTAGGCAAGAGTATTATTCTTTCCTTGACCAAATCAAAACCCAAATTTTTTTCTTTGATTGGTTTAAGTCTTATGCAGCTTACCATAAGATAGATTATCCTTTCTTAGAACCAAATACCATTAGTGTTATCACTAAGTATGACCTTAAGGATGGGCAGATAGTTAGATCTGAGTTTCCTCCGTCAACCAAGTTTATTCTTCCTAATGTTAGGAATGAAAAACATGATCACATCTATGCCTCACCTTTCAAGTCCAAAGATGAGTCTGAACCCATAACCCCTAAAGGTATTAGGAACCTTATGGAACAATCTAACTATACCAACAGGTACCTCCAGTCCATAGGGGAAAAATTAGGAGAAAAATCCAACCTTAGCTTATTTGACTTCTCTTGGAATTTTATTTTCCCATTCTAATTCAGTTTTTGTCTTAGGCAAGTTAGTGGGCTTAATTGCTAATTGTTGCGTATTTTTGGATTTTATGCTCACTTGACGTATCTGCCTTCTATAGGACCTGTAGAGCTCTACGGAACTCCAAATTAAGTGTTCTTGTAGTCCTTGGAAAGATAGCGAAAAGATATACAAGTTTTCCAGAAATAAGCCAAGGCTAATTCTGCCATTTTGAGGGTCATTTTAGGCTTTGAAGTCAAAACCACTGCACTTGTATTTTGGGCTGCGAGTTGGACTTTTATTGGTGTAAATAGCATAAATAATTAGAATTGATGGGTTGTTCATGACCCATTCTTTTCTTCAGACTTAGTCACTATATATTAGTGACATTAGGAGGAATTATTACTTTACATTTCATTTTGCAAAAAAAATAGTTTTACGTTTCTCTTTTTAAGTTTTTAGAATCAAAACCCTTTCTCTTATTTTCTCTCAACTGTTCTTCCTCGTTCTTCATTGTTCTTCATTTTCATTTTCCCTTCTTCCATTTTTGTGCACTTATTTCATGGGGCTTTCATTGATGATGATCATGGAAGGCTAAATAATCAATCAATCCAAGGATCCAACCCAAGCAAGAGAAGAATTTGAGTTCTGGTTTGGTATTTCGAATTTTGTGTGAATGTTCACTTTCTTCTTCAATTGCTATTCTATTTTCATGATTATGAATGCGTTTAGGATTGAAAGCAGATTAGGTTATGGATTCAGTTCCTAATTTCGAATATAAATCACAAATTAATTGGATGATATTTCAATTAGGGTTGTGGTTTCAATTAATTTAGGGGTTAATTCGATTGAACTGCTTCTAATGAAATTGAATGAACTTTCACAATAGGATAAATTTCTGAGAACGATGATTATTTGAATAGCTTGGTTTGCTGAATTGGATTGATGCTCTTTAATCTGTTTTACATTACTGGTTATCAATTCTATTAGTTTCTGCATTGATATTTAATCATAGTTTGTGTTTTTGCAGTTTTTACTTCGTGCTTGCAAACCGTTCGACAAAAATCCCCTTTCTATTAGTAGTGAATTGAAGATAGAACCATATTGATAGTGTTTTTGAGTCGACCTAGGTTAATCCTGTGCTACGGAATTAGCCTAGTTTAATTGTTTTGAAGCGACACGACAAACGCTTATCAAAATTGGCGCCGTTGTATTCACTGCATATTTACATTTTGTTGCACAACCGCACTTTGTTACATAATTGCATGATTGTTCTTGTTCATTATGAAGTGTGGATGATGTAGTTTTCATGTGTGCTGTAAAAAAAATAGAGCAAAAACAGGGGAAAAACAGAGTAGTAGTAGGGAGAGACCTTGTGTAGTGTAGCTGTGTTTGTTGTGCAATTTGCTGTCCAAAATTTTTCGGTCCTGTGGAGTTTTGCTTCGAAACTTGGTACCCAAAGTTTATCCCCCATTCTAAGCAAAAGTAACCCCTATAGGGGTTTGGTGTGGGTTAAAATTGGAAAATTCGACCTCTAAGTAGTAGTTTTAACAATGTTTTAACATTTTGCGCAGGGGCAATCTGGTCATTTCACATGGTCAGGAGGGGTCCAAATTGCCAAATTCGATGATCTAGACCACTTTTGAATTTATTTTGTGTTTTCATGATTTTTAAAAATCACCAAAAAAATCACAAAAATCAAGAATGATTTATAGATATTTACTGTGGTGTTTTTAAATTTTTATAAAATTGTTTAGGGTAGTTTTCCATTTTCTGTTTCATTTCAGCAAATATTGTGAATAGTGTCCTGATAGAGTAGCTGTTTGACATTTCTGTGTTGTCTGTGGTTATTGTTCTTTATGAGATGAATTGTGTATGACTAGGTCCACATCAAGTGAATTATATGCATATGATCCTGAGATAGATAGAACATTTCACAGATTAAACAGACATAATATTAGTTTAGATGACTTTGATAGTGTAGTTTTAAACAGTAGCATAATGTCTTCTGACTTTGATTCTGAATTTACTTCTAATCCTTCTACTTCTGAACATCTTGATACAATGGCTGATAACAACCTAACTCTTAAGGAATTGGCTACACCTGATGTTGTTTACCAACCTTGGTGTATTCAATATCCTGAGACTGAGGTTAGTTATGAGTTAAAATCTAGACTGATCCATTTGCTTCCAAAGTTTCATGGTCTTGCAGGTGAAGATCCACACAAGCATCTTAAGGAGTTTCATGTAGTGTGTTCCACTATGCGACCACATGACATTCATGAAGATTATGTCAAGATGAAGGCATTTCCTTTTTCACTGGATGGTGTGGCCAAGGACTGGTTGTACCTTCAACCAGATCCTATCAACACTTGGACATATATGAAGAGAAGGTTTCTGGAGAAATTCTTTCCAGCATCCAGAACAACATCCATCTGGAAGGAGATTTGTGGTATAAGACAACTAGTTGGGGAGACATTGTATGAGTACTAGGAGAGATTCAACAAGCTGTGTGCTACATGCCCTCACCATCAAATCAGAGAGCAATTATTAATTTAGTATTTTTATGAAGGTTTAATGTTGATGGACAGGAGTATGATAGATGCAGCTAGTGGAGGAGCTTTGATGGACAAGACCCCTCTTGCTGCAAGGCAGTTGATTTCTAACATGGCAGCAAATTATCAACAATTTGGTACTAGAGGTGTTGCTACATCCAAGGCTGCAAATGAAGTTTCTGTTTCTATGGTTGCTGATAACCAAAGGTTGGAGAACAAATTGACAGAGTTGAAATCCCTTGTGAGGCAGCTTGCTATTGGTCAACAATAGAATGTGATGGCAGCCAATCAACCAAGACTTTGTGGTATCTACTGTGTGCCTGATCATCCAACAGATGCATGTCCCACTCTCCAAGAGACAGAACAAGCTGCTGAAGTTTCTGCCATGCAACCTAGACAACCATTTAGACCTCAACACCAGTATAATCCTTACTCCAGCACTTATAATCCTGGTTGGAGAGATCATCTGAATCTCAGGTATGGTCCTAGTCCACCACAATAGCAGCAGCCCTTCAGACCTCCACAGCAGCACTTCCAGCCTGCCACCACCAAATACCAACCTCCCTCATTCAGACAACAGCCATAGTTTCAGCAATTTGCACAACCTGTGCAGACCAGTTCTGGACCTTCTTTGGAGGACTTGATGAAGCAAATGGCCACCACCAACCTTCAATTTCAACAGAATGTCAATGCCACCATCCAAGACCTTCAATTTCAACAGAATGTCAGTGCCACAACCTACAATTATCAACCAGATGCAGCAGCAAGGTTCTGGCAACATTCCAGCACAAGCAGTGATTAATCCAAAGAGTATGAATGCCATTACCTTGAGGAGTGGCAAGGAGCTTTCAGATTCAATAGTTGTTGGTGCTAAATCAGATTCTGCACCAAAGCATACTCCTCTAATTCCTCTACCTTTTCCTTCTAGATCCATTTCTGCAAAGAAAATGGAATTTGATTCTGATTTGCTTGATATTTTCAGGAGGGTTGAAGTCAACATTCCCCTATTGGATGCCATCAAACAGATTCTGAAATATGCAAAGTTTTTGAAGGATTTATGCACTCATAAGAGGAAGCTAAAGGGAGATGATCAAGTGAAGATGGGCAGGAATGTATCTGCACTCATACAGGGCAAGATTGTTGATTCCATGCCACTATCCACCTTGCCACAAAAGTGAAAGGATCCTGGCACTTTCATTGTTCCATGCACCATTGGAGATATTACTTTTGCAGATGCCATGTGTGATCTTGGAGCCTCAATTGATGTCATGCCCACATCAGTTTACAAATCACTACACCTTGGTGAGTTGAAACCCACTAGTGTTGTCATTCACTTGGCCAACAAGAGTGTTTTGCTTCCACTTGGACTTATTGAAGATGTGTTGGTATGAGTTAATAATTTGATTTTCCTTGCGGATTTTTATATTTTGGACATGGAGAATGAGTCTTCTAGTCATGTTTCCACATTGATCCTAGGGAGACCATTCTTGATGACAGCCAGGACCAAAATTGATGTGTATGCAGGAACTTTGTCCATGGAATTTGGTGATGACGTTGTCCAGTTTAACATTTTTGAAGCCATGAGACATCCTATAGAGGAGCATTTTGTTTTTCTTCTTGATATCATTGATGCTGCAGTAGATAGTGTAGATATTTCTGATTTACTTTCTAATTTTTCTGATTCTTCTGATTTTGATCTTGGTTCTTGTAATTGTACATGTGATGATTCTACTATTGCATGTAGTATTTGTGCGAAGATTTCCTCCACACTTCACTCTAATTATGTTGCAGGTACAGATATAGGTTCTGAGCCTACTATCCCACTTCCCTCAGCCCCCAGTCTTTCCTTGCCTTCCACCATTCAGCCACCTTCCTTAAAGCTAAAGTCACTACCTGAGCACCTCAAATATGCATATTTAGATGATGCTCAGAATCTTCCAGTCATCATGTCTAGTAGTTTGTCACTTGAGCATGAAGAAAAGCTATTGCATGTTTTGAGAGGCCACAAAAAGGCCATTGGATGGACCCTTGCTGACCTTCCTGGCATTAATCCTTCTATATGCATGCATCGAATATGTTAGATTCAAGTGATTGAAGAATCTCAAGAAGAAGAATTTTGATATTTGATTCATGCTTTGTAATTTTTATTTTGTTTGTTTAGTATGGTTCATTCAAAGGAATAACCCAAAAATCCCTTTGCAGCTACTAATAAAACTAAATCAACATGCATTCATGCTTAGGTATAAAATAATAACCATATGCATTAAGTTAGAAATGCATTGATGTGTTTCAAATATGCATAAAATGTTTTAAGACTGGAATAATCGATTACATAGGTTAATAATCGATTACATAAGCATTCTGCATAATCCTGTGTAATACAGAAGGTAATTTAATCGATTACAAAGTAATCGTAATCGATTAAATAGGCCAGGAGCAAAAAGGGAAGCTCACTGGAATAATCGATTATATCATGAAATAATCGATTACATTGATCATGCTTATTTTCCAGAACTGCTACGAACACTTTAATCGATTAAGTTGTCG
This sequence comes from Glycine latifolia, assembly GCA_013407115.1. Lineage (NCBI taxonomy): Eukaryota > Viridiplantae > Streptophyta > Magnoliopsida > Fabales > Fabaceae > Glycine > Glycine latifolia. Next base: position 15,775 of record QARZ01040957.1, read on the forward strand.
AATTAATCGATTACATTAGTTAAAATAATCGATTACATTGACGAAATAATCGATTACAGTCTGTTAAATCTGTTTTTTTTTATAAATAGGCATGCAGTGACTCTGACCAAAAAGAATAGTTTTCGAAAGCACTCATTACATACAAAAGTTCTATTGTTCTCTGAGTGATACAAAGCATAAAAGAGAGTCTTTTAAAGTCTTGTTGTTCTTAGATGTGTAAAACATGAAGGTTGCATAGAAGAAGAAAGTGATTAGTGATCATTCATGCATTAATCTTTTTCAAGATCATTCAAGAAGGCATTGCATTCATCACCAGGTTATCAATTTTGTTTGAAATCCTTTCAGCTGCAAATGGAAGTTTAGGTGATATCCTTCTTGAACCTTATTCTTAACTCTTTGTGAGATTTAATTTTGTATTTTACAAAGTTGTGTTGAAACTATCCATGTAACAAGTTAGAATTCTTTAAAGCATTACTAGATAGTGTTTCTAGTGGGTAGAACTGAGTGGTGTGCTCAGGTTCTAAAGTCTTTAGATAAATCTTAGTGTTAGATTTAGAATTTTGCCTAGGGTGGGTGAAAGAGACTTGGTTGATTGCTTGTAAAGAACTGAATCTTGTTAGTGGAACTCTAATCTGGTTTAGATTAGAAGACAACTGGATGTAGCCTCAAGTGGTTAGAGGTGAACCAGTATAAATTTGTGTGTAATTGTGTTTTGATTTACATTACATTCAATTGCTAGTGGTATTGGATTGTGAATCAATTCTGATTTTGTTTCAGCATAAGAGTTAAGTGATTGGAAAAGAGAATTCTGATTATTAAAAGTGTTTGGCTTAAAGATACGATCCTTTGTTTATCTTCCGCTGAGTTTGAATTTGCAAGAAAAGTCAAAAAGTTTTATAAACCAATTCACCCCTCCCCTCTTGGTTTATTAGATTAGATATTCATTGTATTTACAGAATACTTTTGGAGAATGATTCTAGGCCAGTGAGGTAGCCACAGAGGAGGCTGAATCCCACTATTCTGGATGTGGTGAAGAAGGAAGTGACAAAGCTACTAGCTGCAGGGATCATCTATCTAATCTCAGATAGCACTTGGGTTTCACCTGTCTAAGTGGTTCCTAAGAAGTCGGGTCTCACAGTTGTGAAGAATCAAGATAATGAGCCGATTCTGACTAGAGTGGCCAACAGTTGGCGAGTTTGCATTGATTACAGGAGACTCAACCAGGCCACTCGCAAGGACCATTTCCCTCTTCCCTTCATTGATCAAGTTTTAGAGAGGTTGGCAGGTAAATCACATTATTGCTTTCTTGATGGTTTTTCTGGTTACATGCAGATTCATATTGCACCAGAGGATCAACACAAGACCACATTCACCTATCCATTTGGCACATTTGCTTACACCCGGATGCCTTTTGGCATATGCAATGCACCTGGCACCTTCCAAAGGTGCATGGTAAGCATCTTTTCTGATTTATTAGAGAGTTGCATGGAGGTGTTTATGGATGATTTCACTATTTATGGTTCCTCTTTTGATGCATGTTTGGATAGTCTCTCTAGAGTGCTTGACCAATGTATTAAGACTAACCTTATTCTTAACTTTGGGAAATGCCATTTTTTGGTGCATGAGGGTATAGTCTTAGGGCATTTGGTCTGTAGTAGAGGTCTTGAGGTCGATAAGTCCAAGACTGATGTGATTACTTCTTTGCCTTACCCCGCTTCTGTGTGGGAAGTACGTTCTTTTCTTGGACATGCAGGTTTTTATAGGAGATTCATTTAGGATTTCAGTAAGATTGCATTGCCATTGTCGAAGCTTCTCCAAAAGGACGTAGACTTTACATTTGACCAGTCTTGCAACGAGGCATTTGAGGGATTTAGGAAGAAGCTGACTACCTCTCCCATCATGCAGCCACCAGATTGGGAGCTTCCCTTTGAGCTGATGTGTGACGCCTCTAATTATGCACTTGGGGCTGTGTGGTCACAGAGAGTTGGTAAACTCTCCCATGTCATTGCTTATGCTTCACGCACTTTAGATGCAGCCCAAGTTAACTACACCACCACGGAGAAGGAGCTTTAAGCTATTGTTTTTGCTTTAGATAAATTTAGATCTTATTTGCTTTGCTCCCATATCACTGTCTTTACTAACCATGCAGCTTTGAAGTACCTGTTGAAGAAGCCTGATGCTAAACCTAGATTGATCAGTGGATGCTTCTTCTTCAAGAGTTTGACCTCGAGATTAAGGACAGAAGTGGTGTAGAAAACTTGGTTGCTAATCACTTGAGCAGGATTGAAGGACCTAATTGAGTTTTTTCCCATTCATGATAATTTCCCTGATGAGCATTTGATGCATTTGCATTCATCACATGTCACACCTTGGTTTGCTGACATTGTTAATTTCATTGTTGCATCTATTGTTCCACCTCATGCATCTAGGTCCCAAATAGATAAACTTAAGAGTGATGCTAAATATTATTTTTGGGATGATCCTTATTTGTGGAGATTTGGTAGTGACCAAGTGATCTGAAGGTATGTGCTTGATTATGAGATTCAGTCTATTCTTCAGTTTTGTCATGGCACACCTACCGGAGGTCATTTTGGTCCTCAGAGGACCACTAGAAGGGTATTAGAAAGTGGGTTCTTTTGGCCCACCCTGTTTACCACCACTTGTGAGCAGTGTCAGAGAGCAGGAGGAACCATTACACATAGACATGAGATGCCTGATATGCTTCCAGCATATATTAGTTTTTAGGAGTAAGTAATTAATATTTTGTTTAATAATTAGTAATATAAATTAGAATTAGGTAAGTTTATTACTTATTTGCATATTACTTTAATTTCTTATTTATTTTGTTATTTAGGAACCAACAAGAGAGGAAAAGAAGCAAAAAGAACAATCTAGTGCTCTCGACCAAGCCGCACGAATCGCGCCAATTCCCACGCGATCAGCGTTAGATTATCAAGATCAAATACTCAGTTCGAAGACCCCGCGCTAGTAGCACCACCCACCACGCCAATCGCGCCAGATGCTTAAAACCAACCCTTCAACTCGAATAAGCCACGCTATCAGCATGGCCATCCATGCGAGTAGTGTCAAGATATCAAAATTAGACATTCAGTGCGTATGTTAGCGCTAGAGTTCCAGAACAACTTAATCAATTTGAACATCCCACGCGATCAGTGTGGGACATCGTGCTAGTCGCGCCACAATCACGATATTGCCTGATTTAAAAGATCTGATACTGATTTAGCTTAGGGAACAATTCCTTGTTACCTAAATTAAATCTAGAACGTATGGCTAATAAAAGAGAACCTCTGGGACACAGAAAAGGACCTTCTTCTGGACTCTTGAAAGACTTTTTGCAGAAGAAGACATTGAAGAAACCTTGGAGAAGATTGGATTCATTAGGGTTACTGCAGAATAGCAACTCTGCTTGTAATTTCTTCTCTTCCTCTGGTAATTCTTCTCTAGGAACATGCTAGTTGTAAGAGTAATGTCAGTTCTGAGCATGCTTGGCTAAGTTCTTGTATTGTGGTTAGAGCAAGAACCTATGTGAACTCCTCTATGTCTTGATTGGTTTAAATGAGAATTATCATAATTTCTTTGTTTTATTCTGTTCTTCAATGTATTGTTCTTAATTGGGACTGGCCATTCTATTAAGATGCTTAGGGTTAGGATTCACAATAGGGATAAGAATGTGTAGTTGCAGAATTTCAGGATGTATTTGCTGAATGCTTGGTTTAAGAGGAAATCACTAAGGGATTAGGGTTTCTAATTTCACTAAAGGGTTAAATTGCTAAGGGATTAGGATTTAGCTAATTATGTGAGAATACATCAGCTGAGCAATTAGAAATAATTCAAGTTAATAATCAATCTAAGTATAGAAGGTAAGGATCATAGGGGAATGCGCTTTAACCACAATTGTTTCTCATCACTGCATAACAATCGAATTAAGTTTAGTTTACGTTCTCGTTAATATTTTGTTATTTAATTTCAGTTACGTAATTACACAAACTCAACCAATTCTCTCAATTTATTATTTGTCTTCCAATTTCTAAGACGTTAAGTTACAATAAAATTGCATTCAATCCCTGTGGAGATGATACTTTACTTACTCACTTTATTTCTTAAAACAAACGGTACACTTGCCGATTTTGCAACAAGTTTTTGGCGCCGTTGTCGGGGATTGTAATCGCCAATTTTAGAGTAACTTTAATCTTGAGATTGGAATTTCTTTTGTTACTAAACTGATTTTCTTAGTTTATACGAGGTATAGTTAATCCTGATCATCTGCAGTATGATCCTAAAATAGAAAGAACTATTAGAAGAAACAGGAGACTAGCCAGAGAAAGAGAAAGAGAAGCAGAAGACTCTGATTGTGATTCAATCTCTGAATTAGAATCAGAAATGGCTGGCCGAGGAAATAATCATCCAAGACCGGAATATGAACTAATGGAGGATATTCTGGCTCCATTGTTCACTAGACCAAACTTTAGTATTGTAAGACCACCAATTGAAGCAAATCACTTTGATATTCATCCTTCATTGATTACATTGGTGGAACGCAGTCAATTTGGAGGGAAAGATAATGAAGATCCCCATGATTTCATTGACAGATTTCTGAGAATCTGTGATACCATTAGACACCAAGGGGTGTCAGATGATGCTATAAGATTGAGGTTATTTCCCTTTACTGTTAAAGGGAGAGCACTTAGATGGTTGGATAGACAGACCTCAAATAGCATAATCACTTGGGAAGAATTAGTTGCAAAATTTTTCTCTCAATACTTTTCAATGGATAAATACAATCGACTGGTGAATAAGATCACCAATTTCACTCAACATGAGAGGGAAACTTTGTGTGCTGCATGGAATAGATTTCAAGAGCTGATTCGGAGGTGTCCACAATATGACATCACTGTGGGTAAAAAGGTATGTATTTTCTTTAATGGAATGATACTTGAATCATGCCTTATTGTTAATGTTGCAGCTGGCGATTCCATAAGATCGAAAACTGCAGTCCAAACGTATGAATTAATTGACTCTCTAGCCCCTGATGAAAATGAACGTGCCCCAGTTCAGCCAAAGAGAGAAGTTATCCAGTTGGGGAGTAATGATGCAATGTTAGCTGAACAGAAAATATTGGCTCAGCAATTAGCCAAATTAAATGCAAAGATTGACAAACTCCAAGTCTCTGCAGCTCAAGTTTCATCCAGCAGAATGCAACCTGCCATATGTGAGTATTGCCAAGGTGAGCATGAATCTAATGAATGTCCCACATTGGTAGGAGCTGACCCAGTGCAGGTGAATGGCCTTTGGTATGATCAGAGACCCCAACAAAATTTCCAGAGAAATCAAAACAATGCTATGGGGAATAATTTCCAAAGGAGAATCCAAGGTGGTGGATTAGATTATAAATCTGACAATTATTTGCAGCCTCCACCTATTCCACCCAAAGAACCATTGGAGCTGGAAAAAGCTATGTTGCAACTGTCTAAAACAACTAATGAGCACATCCAGGCCACCAATGCCTTTATTAATGAGACTAGAGCTCATCATAAAAATCAAGATGCCTCCATTAGAAATCTTGAGAATCAAATTGGGCAATTGGCAAAAAAAACTAGCTGAAAAGTCTCAAGGACAGTTTCCAAGTGACACCATTGTGAATCCTAGAGAGCATGCAAAAGCAATAACCACTAGGAGTGGAAAAGTAATTACACCTCCAGATAATCCAAAGGTAAGCCAAAGAGGAGCTGAAGAGGAAAATACTAGAGGGGATGCAGAACAAGAAGAAGAAGCACCTTTAACCAAGCAAGAAGAGACAAATTCTGCACCTTCAAAGAAGCCAATGGATTTCTCCCGCTTTGAGAAGCCTCCTTATCCAGTAAAGAACAAGCAACAAGCACAAAAACAACAGTTTTCCAGGTTCTTAGAAATGTTTAAAAACTGCATATTAACATTCCATTTGCTGAAGCTTTAGCTAATATGCCTAACTATGCAAAATTTATGAAATAATTGTTGTCTAGGAAACATAAATTACAGGAATGTGAGACTGTTGCACTTACTGAAGAGTGCAGTGCTATAATACAGAGAAAGCTGCCACCAAAACTTAAAGATCCAGGCAGTTTTAACATTCCAATTGCAATAGGGAACATTAATGTAGGAAGAGCTCTATGTGACCTGGGGGCAAGTATAAATTTAATGCTTTTGTCAGTTTGCAGGTCCCTAGGAATCTCTGAACTAAAGCCTACCAGAGTTTCTCTACAACTTGTAGACCGTTCTTTGAGGAAGCCTACAGGAGTTATTGAAGATGTTCTAGTAAAAGTAGATAAGTTTATTTTTCCTGCAGATTTTATAGTTTTAGACATGGATGGTGAAAGTGAAATACCACTTCTCTTAGGGAGATCATTTTTAGCCACTGCTAGAGCTTTAATAGATGTAGAGAAAGGTAAACTAGAACTTAGGATGGATGATGAGTCTATTACTTTTAATGTTTTCGATGCTATGAAAAATCCATCTGATGAACATGATTGTTTTAGGCTAGATGTTTTGGATAATGTAATTCATGCAGGTCAAACAGAGGAAGAGGAACTTGAAGAAGTGCTGGAAATTCAGAGTCAAGAAACCATACAAGAAGAGTTGGAGATAGCCAAGGAGGTGCTGGAAAAGAAAGAAGATGACATCCCTGTTGGAGTACCAAAAGTTGAGCTGAAAGAGTTACCGGAGACCTTGAAGTATGTGTTCCTAGGTGATGGAGAAACATACCCAGTCATTATCAATAAAGGGCTGGAATTTTATGAGGAAGAGTAGCTATTGGAAGTACTCAGGAGCACAAAACTGCTATAGGCTGGTCCATATCTGATTTGAAAGGTATTAATCCATCTTTTTGCACTCATAAAATTCTTATGGAAGATGATATGAAACCAGTGAGACAACCACAGAGGAGACTTAACCCAACTATGCAAGAAGTGGTAAGAAAAGAGGTGGTTAAGTTGTTAGATGCAGGTATGATTTACCCAATTTCAGACACCGCATGGGTAAGTCCAGTTCAGACCGTCCCCAAGAAAGGTGGGATGACAATCATTCAAAATGACAACAATGACTTAATCCCCACAAGAACTATCACAGGCTGGAGGATGTGTGTGGATTATAGGAGACTGAATGATGCAACTAGGAAGGATCACTTTCCTCTTCCATTCATGGACCAAATGCTTGATAGATTAGTACGGAATGACTATTATTGCTTTTTAGATGGGTACTCTGGGTACAATCAAATCCCTGTAGCACCAGAAGACCAAGAAAAGACAGCCTTCACTTGTCCTTTTGGAGTGTTCGCTTATAGAAGAATGCCTTTCTGCCTATGCAATGCACCTGCAACATTTCAAAGGTGCATGCTTTCCATTTTTTCTGACATGGTTGAAAAAGGTTTAGAAGTATTTATGGATGACTTTTCTGTTTTTGGCTCTTGCTTTGATTCATGTTTGGCTAACTTAGCTAAGGTTTTAAAAAG
>QARZ01040957.1:50619-62222 GCA_013407115.1 Glycine latifolia
GGTTGCACCACCTTTTGTAACACTTGCTTGATCTCTCTGTTAAAAACCTCTGCTTGCCCATTAGTTTGGGGATGATAAGCTGTAGCAACTCTATGCACAACCCCATACTTCTGAAGCAAGGATGCCAATGACCGGTTACAGAAATGGCTCCCCTGGTCACTGATAATGGCTCTAGGCACACCAAACCTGCAGAAAATGTTGGATCTCACAAAATCCACAACAACTTTAGAATCATTAGTTTTGGTGGCCTTAGCCTCAACCCATCTAGAAACATAATCAACAGCAAGCAAAATATACGAAAAACCATGAGAAATAGGAAATGGACGCATAAAATCAATACCCCAGACATAAAAAATCTCACAAAAAATAATGGGTTGCTGAGGCATCCCATGTCTATGTGTAATGGTTCCTCCTGCTCTCTGACACTGCTCACAAGTGGTGGTAAAGTGATGAACATCTCTATATAGGGTGGGCCAAAAGAACCCACTGTCTAATACCCTTCTAGTGGTCCTTTGAGGACCAAAATGACCTTCGGTAGGTGTGCCATGACAAAACTGAATAATAGACTGAATCTCATGATCAGGCACGCACCTTCGGATCACTTCGTCACTACCAAATCTCCACAAATAAGAATCATCCCAAACATAATATTTAGCATCACTCTTAAGTTTATCTATTTGGGACCTAGATGTATGAGGTGGAACAACAGATGCCACAATGAAATTAAAAATGTTAGCAAACCAAGGTGTGACATGTGATGAATGCAAATGCATCAAATGCTCATCAGGGAAATTATCACGAATGGGAAAAGATTCAAGAGGTCCTTCAATCCTGCTCAAGTGATCAGTAACCAAGTTTTCTGCACCACTTCTGTCCTTAATCTTGAGGTCAAACTCCTGAAGAAGAAGCATCTGATATGCTGTTAGCATATATAGTTTTTAGGATAGTTTTATTAGGAAAATAGGAAGAATAAAGTGAATAAATGTGAGAATAAGTGTAGAATTCATTACTTTTATGTTTATCATTGATTATATGCTATTTTGATGTTTAGGGTCAAGAAAAGCAAGAAAAGAGCAAAAGAAAGAGTCAACTGAGGCTGGGACTTCACGCTAACCGCGCCAGCTCCACGCCATTCGCGCCAGCTACACAGGAGGCTCGCGCCAATCTCGCACTATTCGCGCCAGCTACACTGGAGTCTCCGACAGTCGTGCCAGATCTCGCGCCAGTCGCATGAGCGCTACGAGATTTCAGAGTTAGCTTAAAGATAACATAAGAATGATGGATTTTTAGGGTTTTATAACCTAGGTATAAATAGAACCTAGGTAGGACACGTTAGGTATCAATTAGACACTGAAAAACACAGAAAAGAAGGCAAGATCAAAGGAAAGAAGATTGAAGGCCAAGAAGAAGCAAGAAGAACAAGATTGAGGGGTTTGTGACTCTGCATACCTTAGCTTCTTCCCTTTCTCCTTTCTTCACATTGTATTAGGCCAGACATCATTATGTCTGGCTAAATCCTTTGTAATTATGGTTTAGCCAAAAACCAATGTGAACTCTGTGTTTCTTGAATTGGGTTTAATAAAGTTTCTTATAATTGTTTTACTCTACTTTATTCTTCCATTCTTATATCTAATTAGACTTGATCAATCTATTAGATTACTTAGGGCTATAATTCGCAATAGGAATATTGGGATTTTAGTTTCTGAACGCAGTAGAGTGACAGTTGCGATATTACCTAGGGATAGGGATAAAGGACTGTAGATTCTTGTTATGCTATCTTCATGCTTAATCTAAAGGGAATTACTAAGGAATTAGGATTCTTAACTTAGGTTAAAGGGTTAAATGAACGAGGAGTTAGGGTTTAGCTATATTAGAAAGGCATAAATCTGAATAATTACATTAAATATAGTTAAATTATCAATTCAAGTACATAGAATGAACTGCGGTGATTGTGCTTTGCCATAATTATTCTTAAGTCTTGATCAACATTTAAATTACATTGTTTTAATATTCTGTTATTTACAATCATTAAGTTCAAACTACAATCCAATTCTTTCAACAAATTCATTCCTTCTCCAATATTAAGAATTATAAATTACAATTGATATTAGTGCATCAATCCTCGTGGAGACGACACTTTCTTATCACTTTATTACTTGGAACGATCAGTGCACTTGCCGTGGTTGCAACAAGTTTTTGGCGCCGTTGCCGGGATTGATTATGCTAAATTATTTGTAATTTTTGTTTTTAATATTGGATTTTTTGTTTTACTGATCTATTTCTTTAGTTTATGCGAGGTTTAGTTGGATCTGAAGATCTACAGTTTGACCCTAAAATAGAAAAGACTGTAAGAAGAAATAGAAGACTAGCCAAGCAAAGACGAGAAACAGAAAAATCTAATTCAAATAGCGAATTAGAACCAAGGATGGCTGAAAGACCACCAGTGCAAGGAGAGGAATAAATGGAGGATATTCTTGCTCCATTATTCACAAGACCCAATCCTAGTATAGTCCGACCACCAATTGAGGCTAACAAATTTGATATCAATCCACATAATTTCATTGGTGGAGAGAAGTCAATTTGGTGGAGAGGACGATCAAGACAGCTACTCAGACGTATGAATTAATTGATTCATTGGCTCGCAATGAAAATGAGAGTGTCAAAGTTCAACCAAAGAGGGAAGTTATCCAACTAGGAAGCAGTGACGCAATGTTAGCTGAACAAAAACTTTTGTCACAGCAATTATTAAGATTGAATGAGAAGATTGACAGGATGCAAGGTTCAGCAGCCCAAGCTTTAACTATTAGATCACAGCTACCTACTTGTGAATACTGCCAAGGAGAGCATGAATCCAATGAGTGTCCTACTTTAGTGGGAGCTGATCCAGTGCAAGTTAATGGAGTATGGTATGATCAGAGAAATCAGTCAAACTTTCAGAGGAATTCAAATTATGCTCCAGGTAATAATAATTTTCAAAGAAGAATTCAAGGAGGAGGTTTGGATTACAAATCCAACAATTATCTGCAAACTCCACCCATTCCACCTAAGAAGCCATCAGAGTTAGAGAAAGCTATGTTGTAACTGTCTAAGACTACCACTGAACACATTCAAGTTACTAATTCTTTCATCAAGGAGACTAATGCATTCATTAGCGAGACCCGAGCTCATCATAAGAATCAAGATGCTTCTATCAGAAATCTTGAAAATCAAATTGGTTAGTTGGCTAAGCAATTGACTGAAAGGTCTCAAGGACAATTTCCTAGTGACACTGTTGTCAACCCAAGGGAACAAGCAAACGCAGTCACAACCAGAAGTGGACTTGTCACCAAATCTCCAGAAAAACATGATGTGATTCAGAGAGAAGTTGAAGAAAAGAATACCACAATTCCTGATGAACAGGTAGTAAAAGCACCTTCAAGTCAACCTGAGAAGAAACCAATGGATTTTTCTCGTTTTGAAAAACTACCATATCCTATGAGGCTGAAACAACAAGCTCAGAGGCAACAGTATGCAAAATTTCTAGATATGTTTAAAAAATTACACATTAACATTCCATTTATTGAAGCTTTAGCTAATATGCCTAACTATGCAAAGTTTATGAAAGAATTATTGTCTAGGAAGCATAAATTGCAGGAATGTGAAACAATAGCACTTACTGAAGAATGCAGCGCGATTATCCAGAGGAAGCTTCCACCAAAGAGGAAGGATCTAGGAAGTTTTAACATTCCTATTGCTATAGGTAATGTTGATGTGGGAAGAGCATTATGTGATCTAGGAGCTAGCATAAAATTGATGCCATTATCCTTATGCAAGTCATTAGGAATTACTGAGCTAAAGCCTACCAGAGTTTCATTACAGCTTGTAGATCGTTCAATGAGAAAGCCAACTAGAGTTACTGAAGATGTTTTGGTAAAAGCTGATAAATTTATTTTTCCTGCAGATTTTTTTGTTTTAGATATGGAAGGTGAGAGTGAAATACCTTTATTATTAGGTAGATCATTTTTAGCTACTGCTAGAGCATTAATTGATGTAGAACAAGGAAAATTAGAGCATAGAATGGATAATGAATCTGTTGTTTTTAATGTTTTTGATGTGATGAAACATCCTATTGACAAACATGATTGTTTTAGATTGGATATTTTAGATACATTGATTTACACAGATAAAACAGATGACCAAAAGTTGGAAGAGGAGCTCGAAGCATTATGTACAGATGAAATCTCAGAGGAAGTGGAGACAATTATGGAAGTGTTAGAGAAGCAAGGAACTGATATTGTGAAAGAAACACCAAAGATGGAGCTCAAGGAGTTACCTAATAATTTGAAGTATGCATACTTAGAAGAGAATGAGAAATTTCCAGTCATCATCAACAAAGAGCTGAATTTAGAAGAAGAAGAGAAGCTGTTAAAGGTTCTTAAGGAGCACAAGACCGCAATTGGGTGGTCCATATCTGACTTAAAAGGAATTAACCCTTCTTTCTGTACCCACAAGATTTTGATGGAGGATGATGTGAAGCCTGTGCGACAACCTCAAAGGAGATTGAATCCTACTATGAAAGAAGTGGTAAGAAAAGAAGTGGTTAAACTACTAGATGCAGGGATGATTTATCCGATATTAGACATTGCATGGGTGAGCCCTGTCCAAACAGTCCCTAAGAAAGGTGGGATGACTGTAATTCAAAATAACAACAATGAATTAATTCCAACTAGAACTATCACTGGTTGGAGAATGTGTGTAGACTATCGAAGACTCAATGATGCTACTAGGAAGGATCATTTTCCGCTTCCATTCATTGATCAGATGCTGGAGAGGTTAGCCGGTCATGATTATTATTGTGTTCTTGATGGATATTCCGGCTATAACCAAATCCCAGTAGCACCTGAAGATCAAGAGAAAACTGCTTTCACATGCCCATTCAGAGTCTTTGCATACAGGAGAATGCCATTTGGCCTTTGCAATGCACCAGCGACATTTCAAAGGTGTATGCTTTCTATTTTTTCTGATATGGTAGAAAAATGCTTAGAGGTTTTTATGGATCATTTTTCTGTTTTTGGATCTAGTTTTGAATCATGTCTATTTAATTTATCAAGAGTTTTAAAAAGGTGTCAAGAAACAAACCTTGTTTTGAATTGGGAAAAATGCCATTTTATGGTTCGTGAAGGTATTGTTTTAGGTCACAAAATTTCTAAAAAAGGAATAGAAGTTGACAAGGCTAAATTGATGTTGATTGAAAAACTTCCTCCTCCAGTTAATGCTACTGGGGTAAAAAGTTTTTTAGGTCATGCAGGTTTTTATAGGAGGTTCATTAAAGATTTTTCAAAAATTGCTAAACCTCTTAGTCAACTTTTAACTATAGAAAGTGATTTTAATTTTGATGAAGTTTGTCTTAATGCATTTAATGTATTAAAAGAAAACTTACTACTGCACCCATTTTAACATCACCTGATTGGGATTTACCTTTTGAATTAATGTGTGATGCAATTGCATATGCCATTGGTGCTGTTCTTGGTCAAAGGAAAAACAAGTTATTGCATGTTATATATTATGTTAGTAAGGTTTTAAATGAAGCACAAATTAATTATGCAACTACTGAAAAAGAAATGCTAGCTATAGTTTATGCTTTGGATAAATTTAGATCTTATTTGATAGGATCTAAAGTTATTATTTACACTGATCATGCTGCTCTCAAGTATTTGATGACTAAACAAGATGCAAAACCAAGATTATTGCGATGGATGCTCTTGTTTCAGGAATTTGATTTGGAAATCAAGGACAAGATTGGAGTAGAAAACAAAGTAGTTGATCATCTTTCAAGGATTCAGGAGAAGGAGTTACAGGATGGACCAGAAGTGGTTATTAATGAATCTTTTCCTGATGAGAAAGTAATGATGGTAATTGGTATGGGTCCTTGGTTTGCCGATATGGCTAACTTTAAATCTGTAGGTATCTTACCTGGAGGTCTTAATTGGCAGCAGAAGAAAAGAGTCCTTTATGATGCAAAGAGGTATGTTTGGGATAACCCTTTCCTTTATTTTAGATGCATTGATGGTGTTATCCGCAGATGTGTAGCTAGCCCAGAAGTGCCAAAGATTTTTTGGCATTGCCATTCTTCAGATTATGGAGGACATTTTGGAGGAAATAGGACAGCACAGAAGGTATTGCAATGTGGATATTATTGGCCTACACTTTTCAAAGATGCAAGAAACTATGTAGAAAAATGTGATAGTTGTCAGCGAACTGGTAATATATCTCGAAGAGATGAGATGCCTCTCAATAACATATTAAAGGTAGAACTATTTGATGTGTGGGGAATTGATTTCATGGGACCATTTCCCAAGTCACATTCTAACCAATATATCTTAGTAGTAGTAGACTATGTTTCTAAGTGGGTAGAAGCGATTGCTTTACCTACTAATGATGCAAAAGTAGTTGTTGACTTCTTGAGGAAAAATATATTCACTCGCTTTGGAGTGCCAAGAGCAATCATAAGTGATGGAGGTGCTCATTTTTGCAACAAACAATTCTCAAATTTGCTTGCAAAATATGGAGTTACCCATAGAGTGGCTACACCTTATCATCCGCAAACCAGTGGACAGGTTGAAATTTCTAACAGAGAATTAAAGTGAATTTTGGAGAAGACTATTGGAAGTTCCAGGAAAGATTGGGCAAAGAAGCTCGATGATGCGCTTTGGGCATACAGAACAGCTTTCAAGACCCCAATAGGTATGTCGCCATTTCAGATGTTATATGGTAAGTCTTGTCACCTTCCTGTTGAATTGGAACATAAGGCTATATGGGCCACTAAGTTTCTTAACTTTGAACTTTCTAAAGCAAATGATAAGAGATTATTACAATTAAATGAGCTTGATGAGTTCAGGTTAAATGCTTATGAGAATGCTAGATTATATAAGGAAAAGACAAAGAAGTGGCATGACAGCAAGATCCGGTCAAAATAATTCGAGCCTAGACAGTAGGTATTGCTTTATAATTCTCGTTTAAGATTGTTTCTAGGAAAGTTGAAGTCTCGATGGTCTGGTCCATTCATCGTACGTGAAGTTTATCCATATGGAACGATTGGAATTTCTCCATTGGATAGTCATCGTTCTTTTAAGGTAAATGGATGTCGATTGAAGCATTATTATGGAGGTAAAGTGGAAAGACACACTGTTTCTATTCCACTAAATTCACATGAGGATTAAAAAAGGTTGATGCGTCAAGCTAAATGACGTTAAATAAAGCGCTAATTGGAAGGCAATCCAAGAAATTTTATGGTTTTAGTTGTTTTATAGTAGAATTATTATTTAAGTTAGATAATTAAGTATAGGTTTTGTTTGAAATTAATTTTTGTATTATTAATTGAGATGTTTTTAAGTTAGCATAGTTAAATTTAGAAGTTTTAGGTAGAAATAGGTTATAAAATTAGAAAAAAAATTGAAAAAGCAAATTCAGCAACTGGCGCTGATCGCGCCAACTATACTGGACATCCACGCTGGTCGCGTCAGGCTGGCGCTGATCGCACCAACTACACTGGACTGTGGAGCGACTCGCGTGAGTTGTGGCGCGAGTCGCGTGAAAACTCGCAACTGCCTTTTAAAATTTGAAATAACTGAACCCTAAGGATAACTTCTTATCTTTAACTTAGCAGCCACGAATTGGAAGTTCCATTTAGGGAAGTTCAAGTTTTTGAACTGCAAGAAACTGATTTCAAAATCAAAACCACCCTAAACCTTCTCATTCTAAAAGCCTATAAATACAAAGTACCATTTGCCTTATTCACACACCCTTGCATTAGACTTCTAAGCAAACACATTTGAAAGCTTCATCTTTGTTTCTTTTTTAGCACATTGTGAGTTTTCTTCAAGTCTTGAGTTTTCAAATGGCCAAGGATAAGGTACACATTCCCATTCTCAATATTTGTATTGTTTATTCTTTAATGTTTAGATTAGAAAGCATGCGGTTAAGAGTATTAGTAAGATTGATTGATAGAAGTTGATGCAAGAACCTTAGGAACAGTCTAAAAAATAAGGTTTTGCAGCCCACGCGACTCGCGTGAGAGCTGGCACCATCTGCGCCACCTGGAAATTAATGAGTATTCATGATATGTAGCCCACGCGACTCTCGTGAGGGCTGGCGCCATCCGCGTCAGCTGCATATCCATGAGATGTTGTTGGATGGCTAGGGGATTGTTCAAATCTTTGAGAATCTTTAAGATATGCATGCCATTTATAGATTAGATTGGTGTCTGAGATTTAACACAATTGTTAATTTAAACATAAGTGGGAAATAAAATCTGGGAATGGTAGTTACTTATGTTAAAGATTTTGTTTCTTTAGAGTTAAAGATTTTATTTCCAATTTACTAATAAGAAGATGTGAGTATACCTTCTGAATTTATCATTGATTCATATAGAACCAAATAAATCTGGGAATCATGATAAAAGATTTATTTGGATGTTGATTGTAAATGCTTATTCAGAATACATAATGATTCTATATGATGTACTTTCTGTTGTTAATCTGAAATAAAGAAATGTTTGAGATATGAGTGCAAGCAATCTGGGAATTCATTGCATATAGTTATGAATGTTTTCTGAGTTTCAGGGTATGCAAGTAAAAAAGGAAAAGAGGAAGGGTGCTGCATCTGGCAGCAAGAGAGCCAGAACTACTGAATTTGATGAGTTTAGATTCAAAACAATCGAATGTCAGCAGAGGTATAAGAACTGGTATGCTCCGAAGAAAGTCATTCCGGAGAAGATGATAGATTGGGAATTATTTCCTGAAGATTCACCAATCTTGGAGGTAATTAATAGGAGGGAGTGGCAGACTTTGGTTAGCTTTCCTGAACCAAGTTCCAGTGCCATTTTAAAAGAGTTCTTGGCCAACGTCAATAGAGAAAATGTAGATAGAGATAGAGTCAGCTGGGTTCAAGGAGTAGAGGTTCCATTTAATCATAACACTATTGAGGAATTTTTAACTACTGCATATTATCCATTTCAAGCTTGTGCCTTCAGGACAAATTTTTATAAGATGCAGCTTATTAGTAGCAAAAATATATTTAGAGATGACATGCCTCAGATTGCAGATGAGATAAGAAGAGGTATTACAGGGCTGTATACCACATAGAAGACCAAGTCAGGAATGGACTATGTTCCTGAAAAGTTAAGGAAGCAAGACTTGACTGGAGAGGCAGAATTTTGGCACCAGTTAAACAATCACACCATTATTCCATCAACTAATCTTACAGATGTGAATGTTAAGAGGGTCATCCTTCTACATATGCTGCTAGGCGATGACAATTTGGATATTGCAAGTATCCTATCTGATAGGATATTGCATATGATACATGATGGTAGCAGTAAGTCTCTTCTTGCTCATTCTTACCTAATTTCTCAGCTTTGTATGAAAGCAGGTTTAGAGATTCCTGATGAGGAACCCATGGATGTAAAAACTGCATCCTGTCATGACACACGACATATCTGGCTACAGTAGAGACTTAGTGGCAGGAACAGTTGATCAGAGCCTCAAAATTATCACCTGAGGAGACTGCTGAGAGGAGTCCGCATGCGGATATTCCTCAACCTGAAGTTAGAGCAGTGCCACCACCACGAGCATCGTCATATACTGCTATTGGAAGGCCACGCCATGAATTGATCTATGAGGATTCTCCAAGCTACCAGCAGATTCATTCTGATTTGACAGCCCAAAACAAACTTTTGGAGCATCAAAATAGGATGATGGAAGACCTGTTCAGACACTTTTCAATTGAATTCACTCCTTACCAGCCGCATGATCCAGCAATACCACGGGTTTCTCCTGAACCTTCACAGCCATCAGCTGCTGCTGATGATACTATGGAGGATTAGGAGTAACATTACAATTTAGAAAGGACAATCATTTTAATTGCTTTCTGTTTAATGGTTTTGTACTTTAATTTCAGTTTGTTTGACACAATTTAGTTTGTTTTATTTTGGATATGGTTGAATTTGCTTAATTGGGGTTTACCTAAATAATTCTGTTGGATGAATGTGATGCATAATGATGATTTCTCTTTTGCAGAATTCTGTTTTCTCTTGAACAGAATAGTGATTGCTGGGGACAGCAATGTTTAAAATCTGGGAATGGGAATGCATTTTGCATTAGTTTGAAAAATCATAATTGATATCTGACAGAATTTAGAGAATAATATAGTAGTAGATTTTTAGATTACACAGAATTAATTAGAAAATTAAAAAGAAAAGAAATTTGGAGGAGATGATGTTAGAGGATAAGTCTAGAAAATTGTTTGATAATAAATTAGGAATTCTCTTTATAAATAGATGAATAAAATGTTAAGAGCTGTGAATAATTTTCAGATTATTGAAATTGCTAATATAGTGATAAGTGAAATTGATGATGATTATTTTGGAATGATATATGAGATAGGTAGAGTATAGAATTCCATATTACTTGATTAGAATTATTACAGTTTTTGTGATTGAATGACATGATGAAGAAAATAGATGCTTGATAGGAAATCACATGAACTTAGCTTGATACCATAGCTTGTGAGGATTGAGCCTATACAGTATATTTTTTTTTCAGAGTGATCCCATTGTGAATAATACTCTAGAACTTGACTTGTTTCTTTAAAATAATTGCAGGGTTGATATGATAAAGACAATTTATTTTTTTAAGCTAGAGCCAAAGGACCTTACCTTAATAATAAATTTCCATTGTTAAATCTCTTTGAGCTTAAGCCTTTTCTATTCATTCACATGAAACTTAAAACTTATCATTGACCACCTTGAGTGAGATTGGAAGAATGAAAGTTAGAATCAAGTCTACTAGATATGAAAATATAGAAATATGAATGCCCATAGAAAAGGGAAAGAAGAAAGATGTTACCCAAGAAGACAATTCTTGTGTAAAGTTGAAGTGTCAACAGAAAAGAGCTGAAAACATCAAGTTAGTAAAAAGTCCAGTTGGGGAAGTAACAAGTCTAAAATACCAGCTGGAGGATCTAAATATATTTTCCCCATTATTCTTGTCACAGTTGTTGAAAAAGGAAAAATAAGAGAAAAGAGAAGATGGAAGAAATAAAGAACAGGAGATCACAAGAATAAAGATAGGCAAAAGAATAAGAAAGGTAGATTAGATAAGTAGACTTGAATAATTCTAACAAGAATCCAATCTCAATACCTAGCTATTATCCAAATTCTTCCTACCTGAAGCCAGGCCAAGTTACAACCTTGAAAAGACCTTTCGATTAACTCTGCATTTATTCATATTCTTTATTTTCAAGAATTTGATAATATAGTCAAGCCTATGGTAGTATTATAGCTTTGGAGGAAGTGAGAGATTATAATTACCCAAAACACTTGAGTGATGAGTGATTTATATCTCCAGTAAGGGGTAATCAAGTTAAGATTCTATGATTGATGGAATTGAAGAGTATTCTTGTTATCTTCACATGAAATTCAATTGCATTTAACAGAATAGTTCTGAGACTGTGTATGTGATAATATGCTTGACTGTTGAATATGATTTCCATTACAATTGAATTTTATTTTATTGCTAGGGACAACAATATCTAAATCTGGGAATTATTTGATATGCTGTTAGCAT
>QARZ01040957.1:62622-107646 GCA_013407115.1 Glycine latifolia
TACCAGAAAAACCATCAAGAAAGCAATAATGTGATTTACCTGCCAACCTCTCTAAAACTTGATCAATGAAGGGAAGAGGGAAATGGTCCTTGCGAGTGGCCTGGTTGAGTCTCCTGTAATCAATGCAAACTCGCCAACTGTTGGCCACTCTAGTCGGAATCAACTCATTATCTTGATTCTTCACAACTATGAGACCCAACTTCTTAGGAACCACTTGGATAGGGGAAACCCAAGTACTATCTGAAATGGGATAGATGATCCCTGCAGCTAGTAACTTCATCACTTCCTTTCTCACCACATCTAGAATAGTGGGATTCAGCCTCCTCTGTGGCTGCCTCATCAGCCTAGAATCCTCCTCCAAGAGTATTCGATGCATACAGATGGAAGGATTTATTCCAGGAAGGTCAACAAGTGTCCATCCAATGGCCTTTTTGTGGCCTCTTAAAACATGCAGCAACTTCTCTTCATGCTCAAGTGATAGGCTGCTAGATATGATGACTGGAAGCTGCTAAGCATCATCTAAATATGCATATTTAAGGTGCTCAGGTAGTGACTTCAGCTCCAAAGAAGGTGGCTGAATGGTGGAAGGCAAGGAAAGGTTGTTGGCTGAGGGAAGGGAGATAGTAGAATTAGAATCTGTATCTGTACCTGTATCTGCAACACAATCAGAGTCAAGTGCGGAGGAAATCTCTGCACAAATAGTACACACAACAGCAAAATCATCACAGGTACAATTACAAGAACCAAGATCAAATCAGAAAAATCAGAAAGTAAATCAGAAATATCTGCACTATCTACTGCAACATCAATGATATCAAGAAGAACGATAGAATGTTCCTCTACAGGATGTCTCATGGCCTCAAAAATGTTAAATTAGACAACGTCATCACCAAACTCCATGGACAAAGTTCCTGCATACACATCAATTTTGGTCCTGGCTGTCATCAAGAATGGTCTCCCTAGGATCAATGTGGAACCATGGCTGGAAGACTCATTCTCCGTATCCAGTATGTAAAAATCTGCAGGAAAAATCAAATTATTAACTCGCACCAGCACATCTTCACTAAGTCCAAGTGGAAGCGCATCACTCCTGTTGGCTAAGTGAATGACAACACCAGTGGGTTGCTTTTGTATAACCCAGACCCAACTACTACTTTAACCCAGAGGCCGAATTTCCAATTTTAACCCAGACCCAACCTTAATGGGGTTGCTTTTGTATAAAATGGGGGATAAACTTTGGAAAACAAATCGCAAAGCAAAACTGCACAGGTCTAAAAAATTTTGAACAAAATGACACTACAAAAACAACTACACTACACTAATTCTCTCCCTACTACTACTTTGTTTTTCTCTATTTTTCTTTGTTTTTTTTACAGCACACATGAAACTACATCATCCACACTTCATAATGAACAAGAACAATCATGCAATTATGTAACAAAGTGCGGTTGTGCAACAAAATGTAAATATGCAGTGAATGTAACTTATATATATATATATTACTACCACTATGAACTAATTACAGTGAATTAAAGCTAGCACAGAATGAACCGTGTCCCCAGCAACGACGCTAGTTTTGATAAGCGTTTATTGTGTCGCTTCAAAACAATTAAACTACGCTAATTCCGTAGCACAAGATTAACCTAGGTCGACTCAAAGACACTATCAATATGGTTCTATCTTCAATTCACTACTAACAGTAAAGGGGATTTTTGTCGAACAGTTTGCAAGCGTGAAGTAAAAATTGCAAAAACACAAACTAAGATTAAAGATCAATGCAGAAACTAATAGAATTGATAACAAGTAATGTATAACAGATTAAAGAGCATCAATCCAATTCACCAAACCAAGTTATTCAAATCATCATCGTTCTCAGAAATTTATCCTATTGTGAAAGTTCATTCAATTTCATTAGAAGCAGTTCAATCGAATTAACCCCTAAATTAATTGAAACCACAACCCTAATTTGAATATCATCCAATTAACCTATGATTTATATTCGAAAATAGGAAATGAATCCATAACCTAATCCGCTTTCAATCCTAAACACATTCATAATCATGAAAATAGAATAGCAATTGAAGAAGAAAGTGAACATTCACACAAAATTCAAAATATCAAACCAAAACTCAAATTCTTCTCTTGCTTAGGTTGGATCCTTGGATTGATTGATTATTTAGCCTTCCATGATCATCATCCATGAAAGCCCCATGAAATAAGTGCACGAAAATGGAAGAAGGGAAAACGAAAATGAAGAACAATGAAGAACAAGGAAGAACAGTTGAGAGAAAATAAGAGAAAAGGTTTTGATTCTGAAGACTTAAAAAGAGAAATGTAAAACTGTCTTTTGCAAAATGAAATGTAAAGTATTAATTTCTCCTAATGTCACTAATATATAGTGACTAAGTTTGAAGAAAAGAATGGGCCGTGAACAACCCATCAAGTCTAATTATTTATGCTATTTACACCAATAAAAGTCCAATTCGCAGCAAGTGCAGTGGTTCTGACTTCAAAGCCTAAAATAACCCTCCAAATGGAAGAATTGGCCTCGGCTTATTTCCGGAAAACTTGTAAATCTTTTCGTTATCTTTCCAAGGACTACAAGAATGCTCAATTCAGAGTTTCATAGAGCTCTGTAGGTCCTGTACAAGTTATATACGTCAAGTGAGTAGCACAAGTCCCTGTGGAGACGAACTTTTATAAATTTTGTAACTTACAACGACAAATTGGTACGCTTGCCAAAATTCTAACATTTGCCTAAGGCAAAAACCTGAATTAGAATGGGAAAATAAAAGTCCAAGAGAAGTCAAATAAGCTAAGAAGAATAGAAAAATATTAAACTAAAAATACTCAATCACTTCTTGGATAAGGAGCAGGCGTCTTCATTCTCCTTCTCCAAAAGATTAAAGATCATCTTCATATTCTTGGTGAACTTCTCCTTCGAGGTGGAAGATGCCAAGGCTGCTATGACTTGTGATCTTTGATTGAGGAACTTGCACGCTTCAGGATCTGCTGCTTTGGTGAGGGTTGGATGTTGTTTAAACCAAAGCGATACCTGGTCCGGATTGGCCATGGAGTGGTCGAATTGGGACCACCATTTAACCAAAGCTTGTCTCTTGAGCATTGGTAACTATTCTTTGACTAACATATTACCATAGACATACCGCCATTGGAAGATCCAAGCAAGAGACAATTTACTGAAGAAGTGTTAGTCTACTGGAAAGGGATCATTTTCAGGATGCTCAAACTTCTTTGTAAAGATGCTTAGGCCAGATACTACCTCAAAAGGAAACTTGTATTGGGCATTTTGTTTAAAATAAATAAGCCATGAATGCATAAAGTCTTTATTCTGAAAATGAAAGACATTATACCAGGAAGTTTGATAATCCCAATAAGAAAAACCAATGGGATCATAGTTTTGCAAAAATCTTTTTATTTTATTCAATTCTCCAAATTCTTTAGGTGTTAGGACCTTAAGGATTTGCAGAGTTGAATAAGCGATTTGCTCAGAGTCCTTATTTTTATAGCGTTTAATCTGGACTGAGTTAGTGTCGACCAGAATAAACTCATAAAAATGTCTTGTCTTGAGCAATGAGGTTAGCCTGTAATGAAACTGATTACCCTGAAAGTCTTTAGGGAAGATTTTCTGGGGGACTCTGTTTGGCTTAGGATCCCAAAACTCAGGTTCCATCTGAACGACGTCCTGATACTTGTTTTTTGGGACATACTGAGTTTGAGATTTAGGCTTTTGGAATGCCAAAGGTTCAGGTTGTTGAACAATGGCTTTGCCTTTTGGTTGGTGAAGGATTAAAGGGGTTTGGGATGGGTTTTTGATCATGGTTGCTAGGCTTTCATTATCTTCATCTTCAAAAGTAATGTCGGCCCATGTTTTGGATGGAAGACCTTTTGGAAGGTAGGAAAGACCCTCATGTTCTTGAAGGGCCAAAAGGGTTTGGATTCGCATGGCATAATCGACCTTTATTTGGGATTGAGGTTTGAATTTTTAAGTGGAGGACTCAGTAATGGATTGGGGTAATACCCAGGTAGATGACTGATGGAGTGCCTTTAGTTAAATATTTTTCTATCATTCTTGCTTATTTGACTTCTCTTGGACTTTTATTTTCCCATTCTAATTTAGTTTTTGTCTTAGGCAAGTTAGTGGGCTTAATTGCTAATTGTTGCGTATTTTTGGATTTTATGCTCACTTGACGTATCTGACTTGTACAGGACCTACAGAGCTCTACAGAACTCCGAATTGAGAGTTCTTGTAGTCCTTGGAAAGATAACGAAAAGATCTACAAGTTTTCCAAAAATAAGCCGAGGCCAATTCTGCCATTTGGAGGGTCATTTTAGGCTTTGATGTCAGAACCACTGCACTTGCTGCGAATTGGACTTTTATTGGTGTAAATAGCATAAATAATTAGACTTGATGGGTTGTTCATGGCCCATTCTTTTCTTCAGACTTAGTCACTATATATTAGTGACATTAGGAGAAATTAATACTTTACATTTCATTTTGCAAAAGACAGTTTTACATTTCTCTTTTTAAGTCTTTAGAATCAAAACCTTTTCTCTTATTTTCCAAATAAAACTTAACAATTTAATAGTTATGTACAACGAGTATGGTCGAAGTTTTGATGGTTTTACAGAAATAAAGAAAGATTACAAAAGATTATGGAAGCTAATAAAATGATTTTAATTAATTCAAGAAAAGCGTAGGATTGTATTTCATCATTCATACCTCGGTATCCAATTAATATTACCATGTATAAATCATTTTCTTTATTATTGATGCACACATTAATTCACCTCGTATCGATCCCTCGCAATTGAGTTCTAAGGATATTTACCGAATATTGATCCCTCACATACGAAGTAAATAACCCAGCATTACAATCATAATCACGTGCTATTTGCAATCTAAACGTTATGCTCTATTCCTAGCAACGTAACGTAAAGAGTAAAATTATTCAGTTCAAATTCTAAGTGTACTTCCCTGTTAAACTTAGAATCCAATTTCATGAAACTAGTGATCAAGTAGAATCAAGCATTAAGAATGAAATAAAATTACCAATAATAAATAGAAAAGACTTATGCATAAATAAATATTAAAAGAGATACTTAAAAGTAGAAGATTACATCCAATCCTTAAGAGAAACTAACCAAGCATGGAGAGAACCTCCTTAGAAGAATAGATTAAAGGACTCATCACCGCTTCTTTTCGACAGAGTTTCCACACTAATCCTCACTTCTCTCACTATCCTAAGCTACCTACTAACAAGATTTAAAGAGCATGAGGCTTAAGCACAAGCTTAGAAGCAAGGGAGGAGGAGAAATGGATTGCAAGAAGTGTAAGGGATGGATTTTTCCTTGGGGGTGTTTATAGAGGGCTGGTTGCTCGAGTTCACTCGCCCAAGCGAGTGTTTTTGCCTTTGTTTGCTCGCTTGGGTGAGCTTAAAATCCACTTGGAGGCCCACTTGCAGAAGCCACTCGCCCAAGCGAGTGTTTTGTGCATGTTTCACTCACTTGGGCGAGTTAAACGTACCATCCAGAAGAAGCTTTTGGGCCTTGATGGATTTTGGGTCTGTTTTGCTTGTTATACCTCCTATGTTTACTTTATGATCCATTTTTGCTTGCTTTATGTGTTTGGAAGTTTCGTAAATCCTTAAACCTATCAAAGAGCAAGAAAGGATTGGATAAATCTTCAAGAATATGAACACAACATTTATCCTAAGCACTAAATACAAACTAACTAAATTAGGGCAAGTTTTTATAGATATTCTTAGTAAAATTAAAAGATAAGTGCCTTTAATGTAACCCTAATTTCACTATGATATGGCACTTATCAGCAAACAAGTGGGCTTAATTGATAATTGTTGCTTATTTTCAGAGTTTTTGCTTACTTAACCTATCTTCCTTGTACAAGACCTAGAGAGCTCTACAGAACTCCAAATGGCACATATGAGTAGTACCTGGAAAGATTAGGAAAAGATCTACAATTTTTTCAGAGATAAGACGAGGCCAATTCTGTCATTTTGAGGGTCATTTTAGGCTTAGAAGTCAAAATCACTGCACTTGAATTTTGGACTGCGAAATTGGTGTAATTAGTAATTAGTTAGATTAGTTGGGCTTCATTGTGGCCCATCCTTTCCTACTGATTCAGTCACTATATTTAAGTGATTTTAGTTATTTGGATGGACACACTTCATTTTAGCAAAAACACATTTTGTAGTGACTTTTAGAAGTTTTTAGAATTAAAACCCTTTCTCTTATTTATGAGGACATGAGACATCCTGTAGAGGAGCATTCTGTCCTTCTTCTTGATATCATTGATGTTGCAGTAGATAGTATAGATATTTCTGATATTTCTGATTTTGATCTTGGTTCTTGTAATTGTGCCTGTGATGATTCTACTGTTGTGTGTAGTATTTGTGCAGAAATTTTCTCCACACTTGACTCTGATTGTGTTGCAGATACAGGTACAGATACAAGTTCTGATTCTACTATCTCCCTTCCCTCAGCCAACAACCTTTCCTTGCCTTCCACCATTCATCCACCTTCTTTGGAGCTGAAGTCACTACCTGAGCACCTTAAATATGCATATTTAGATGATGCTCAGTAGCTTCCAGTCATCATATCTAGCAGCCTATCACTTGAGCATGAAGAGAAGTTGCTGCATGTTTTGAGAGGCCACAAAAAGGCCATTGGATGGACACTTGTTGACCTTCCTGGAATAAATCCTTCCATCTGCATGCATCGAATACTCTTGGAGGATGATTCTAGGCCGCTGAAGCAGCCACAGAGGAGGCTGAATCCTACTATTCTTGATGTGGTGAAGAAGGAAGTGATGAAGTTACTAGCTGCAGGGATCATCTATCCCATTTCAAATAGTACTTGGGTTTCACCTGTCCAAGTGGTCCCTAAGAAGTCGGGTATCACTGTTGTGCAAAATCAGGATAATGAGTTGATTCTGACTAGAGTAGCCAACAGTTAGCGAGTTTGCATTGACTATAGGAGACTTAACCAGGCAACTCGCAAGGACCATTTCCCTTTTCCCTTCATTGACCAGGTTCTGGCGAGGTTGTCAGGTAAATCACATTATTGCTTTCTTGATGGTTTTTCTGGTTACATGCAAATTCATATTACACCAGAGGACCAACACAAGACCACATTCACCTGTCTATTTGGCACATTTGCCTACACTAGGATATCTTTTGGCCTATGCAATGCACCTGTTACCTTCCAAAGGTGCATGGTGAGTATCTTTTTCTGATTTATTAGAGAGTTGCATGGAGATGTTTATGGATGATTTCACTATTTATGGTTCCTCTTTTGATGCATGTTTGGATAGTCTCTCTAGAGTTCTTGATCGATGTATTGGGACTAACCTTGTTCTTAACTTAGAGAAATGCCATTTTATGGTACATGAAGGTATAGTCTTAGGGCATTTGGTCTCTAGTAGAGGTCTTGAGGTCGATAAAGCTAAGATTGATGTTATCACTTCTTTACCTTACCCCGCATCTGTGCGGGAAGTGCGTTCTTTTCTTGGACATGCAGGTTTTTATAGGAGATTCATCTAGGATTTTAGCAAGATTGCACTGCCATTGTCCAAGCTTCTCCAAAAGGACATAGACTTTATGATTGATCAGCCTTGCAAAGAGGCAGTTGAGGAATTGATGAAGAAGCTTACGACCTCTCCCATCATGCAGCCACCAGATTGGGAACTTCCCTTTTAGCTCATGTGT
The DNA here is from genome assembly GCA_013407115.1 of Glycine latifolia. Lineage (NCBI taxonomy): Eukaryota > Viridiplantae > Streptophyta > Magnoliopsida > Fabales > Fabaceae > Glycine > Glycine latifolia. The sequence goes on from QARZ01040957.1 coordinate 70,368, forward strand.
GATGCCTTTAACTATACACTCGGGGCTGTGTTGTCACAGAGAGTTGATAAAAGATCCCATGTCATTGTTTATGCTTCACGCACTTTAGATGCAGCCCAAGTTAACTACACCACCACGGAGAAGGAGCTTTTAGCTATTGGTTTTGCTTTAGATAAATTTTGATCTTATTTGCTTTGCTCCCATATCACTGTCTTTATGGACCATGCAACTTTGAAGTACCTGTTGAAGAAGCCTAATACTAAACCTAGATTGATAAGGTGGATGCTTCTTCTTCAGGAGTTTGATATTGAGATTAAGGACAAGAGTGGTGTGGAAAACTTGGTTGCTGATCATTTGAGTAGGATTGAGGGACCTGTTGAATCCTTTCCTATTAGGGATAATTTCCCTAATGAACATTTGATGCACTTAAATTCATCACATATCAACCCTTGGTTTGCTAACATTGTGAATTTCATAGTTGCATCTGTTGTTCCACCTCATGCATCTAGGTCTCAAATAGATAAACTTAAGAGTGATGCTAAATTTTATGTGTGGGATGATCCTTATTTATGGAGATTTGGTAGTGATCAAGTGATCCGCAGGTGTGTGCCAGATCATGAGATTCAGTTTATTCTTCAGTTTTGTCATGGCACACCTACTGGCAGTCATTTTGGTCCTCAACGGACCTCTAGGAAGGTATTGGACTGTGGGTTCTATTGGCCCACTTTGTTTAGAGATGCTCATCACTTTACTACCACTTGTAAGCAGTGTCAGAGAGCAGGAGGAAGCATTACACATAGACATGAGATGCCTCAGCAACCCATTATTTTTTGTGAGATTTTTGATGTGTGGGGTATTGATTTAATGGGTCCATTTCCTGTTTCTCATGGTTTTTTATATATTCTACTTGTTGTCGATTATGTTTCTAGATGGGTTGAAGCTAAGGCCACTAGAACTAATGATTCTAAAGTTGTTGTGGATTTTGTGAGATCCAACATTTTTTGCAAGTTTGGTGTGCCTAAAGCCATTATCAGTGACCAGGGGAGCCATTTTTGTAACAGATCATTGACATCCTTGCTTCAGAAGTTAAGAGTTGCTACAGCTTATCATCCCCAAACTAATGGGCAAGTAGAGGATTTTAACAGAGACATAAAGCAAGTGTTACAGAAGGTAGTATAACCCAACAGGAAGGATTGGAGCAAACTACTTGAAGATGCTTTATGGGCTCACAGGACCGCTTACCGAACACCTTTGGGGATGTCTCCCTACGGGGTGATTTTTGGTAAGTCATGCCACCTTCCGGTGGAGATTGAGCATCATGGTTATTGGGCAGTGAAGAGTTGTAACATGGCATTTGATAAAGCGAGTATGGAAAGGAAGCTTCAATTGCAAGAACTTGAAGAGATCCGCTTAGAAGCCTATGAGAACTCCAAGATTTACGAGGAGAAAGTGAAGATATTTCATGACTCTAGGATTCTTAAGAAGAAGTTCCATATTGGCCAAAAAGTGTTATTGTTTAACTCAAGCTTATTTCCGATAAACTTCGATCTAGATGGGATGGACCTTTTGTTATTATTAATGTTTTCCCCATTATGCAGTTGAGATTAAAAATGAAGTTACTGGCAAGGTCTTCAAAGTGAATGGTCACCAACTCAAGTTATTTCATGAGAGCCCTCAAGTGGAGGAGGAGCTTGTGGCGGACATCTCTTTGGTCTTGCCAATTCTATGTGATGATGTGCCTTGAATGCCATTTTGGGAGTTTCCTTTTCCCTTTTCTTTTGTTGTCTCTTTGTTTGCATCTTATTGCATGCTTACATTGAGGACAATGTGCATTTTAAGTGTGGGGTGAAGGATTACAAAATCTGTTTTCTGTTTACGTTTCTGTTTATCTATTTTTGTTTGCTGTTTTTACATTCTGTCTGTTTTAATTTGAGTCTGTTTTCTGTTTATCTATCTATCTTCTATTTTCTATTTTAGTTTTTGAGTCTGTATGTTATTTCTGTCCATTTTCTGTGGGGCATCGATATCTTGGGACCATTCCCTAGAGCTCCTGGGATTATCAAGTTCTTACTAGTGGCTATCGACTACTTCACCAAGTGGATCGAGGCGAAACCATTGCGGGAGATAATAGCCAATGAAGTTGAAACCTTTACCTAGAAACATTTTGTATGCAGATATGGTCTACCCTATGTTGTTATTACTGACAACGGTACGTAGTTCAAGGCACAGACCATAAGGACTTCCTCACTCGACTTGGCATCAAGCACCTGGTCACCTCTGTTGAACACCCACAAACTAACGGTCAGGTGGAAGCAGCAAACAGAGTCATACTACAAGCCCTTCGCACTAGACTTGAAAAGTCCAAAGGTCTCTGGAAGGAGGAGCTCCCCTGCATACTATAGGCTTACCATTGCACACCTCAAAGCACTACAAAGGAAACCCCTTTTCGCTTCACGTATGGTACTGACACCATGATTCCCGTCGAGATAGGGGAACCTTTGTCAAGAAGGATATTTTTTAGGAATAGTGCAACAAGGAGAACATAAGAGTTGAACTGGAAACCAGTGAAGAGCTTCGAGATTTTTCCAGAATCAAAGAAGAAGCAGCTAAACTCCGCAGGACAAGAAGATATAACTCCAAAGTTCAACCTCGAAATTTCTAGCCAGGTGACCTAGTCTGGGGCGTCTGGGGTGAAGCCCGAAAGGATCCCCGTGCAAGCAAGCTTGGACCAAACTGGGAAGGCTCGTTTAGAGTTGTCACCAACCTGGACAACGACGCCTACAAACTACAGGAACTCAATGGCAAAGACATTCCAAGAGCTTGGAATGCTACCCACTTGAAGTTCTACTTCAGCTAAGGAGCTCAAGGCCGGATGGTGTACTCTTTTTCCTATTCAAGTCCTTTTTTCCCACTGGGTCTTTCACTTGAAAGGTTTTAACGAGGCTCATCCGATGAATAACAGAGGGAATATGTACATCAAATGTTGCATTGATAAAACATATATCCTTTCTCCTATTACTTTTATTTACGTCAATATTGCAAGATTTTGACTAATTTCAGGAACTATCACTTGATCACTCTCCCAGGTCCAGCTTTGACAAAAACCCAGGACCATGTCCTGGTACTTGCCAAGGCCCTTGGCAAGTCTTACTAAAATCCAGGGTAGACGCGTCCTGTACTCTCCAAAGGTTCATAACACCCTAGGGCTCCCCTAGGAGGACCTCCAACAAAGCCCAAGATCTGAGGGCCTCTCTTGGTATGAAAAACCAAGATCCGAGGACCTCTCTTGGCATGAAAACCCAAGATCTGAGGGCCTCTCTTGGTATGAAAACCCAAGATCTAAGAACCTCTCTTGGCATGAAGACCTAATGTCCATCTTTGGAAGAAGGTTTGTAATTCCAACCACGCTTTGGTTGACCTTATTTGTTTTGCAGCAACAAACGCTCAAGGTCTATCCTTGAGCAGCATATTTATCAACAATGCTTGATAACTCACGCCTTACAAAGCCTGAGGACCATTCGTGGTCAACCTTGTACTCACCAACTTATCCATTATGAAAACCCGAGGTATTCAAAGCTTTACTTTGATGATTTCAGTGCTCACAAATTCTATTCGTGCAAGAATACGAGCCGTACAAAAACCCAAGGAAACATCTTTGGTATATTAAAGTCCAAGGTCCCCTTGGCACACTAAACCCAAGAAATATTCTTGACACTCTAACTTCTGTGGAATCTCAACATGCAGTACCATAGGACTTAGCCACTTTCAAAAGCAAGAGTTCAATACAGATGTCTGTGGTCAATCCGTGACATTTCCAAGCCTAAGACATGTTCTTAGCACACATAATCAACGGGGACCTCGACAGTCAAAGCTAAAGACTTAGTTGTTTTGCAACAATAGGAACCTGAAACTATTTCATGACAACAACAATTCATGACACGCGAAACCCAAGTGGTGTTCTTGGCATCTAAGTCATTTGACAAGCCACTAAACAGTATTGCTGACTTAGCTGCTTGCACAAGTCAAAGTTCAAGACACGTGTCTAAGAACCATCCTTGGCAACTCAAATACAAAGCAAGTTCTTCATACGCATGTTCATTCGGAACCTCGACAAGCAAGACTACGCACTTAGTCATTTACAGGAGCAGGAATCCGATAATAGTCCAAGAATCATGCTTGATACTACAAACCCAAGTTACATTCTTGACAATCACAAGGTCTCAATTTTTACAAATAATACATGCCAAGCGGCTTTCGATTCATCAATACAAGCAATCACAAATAGAAGACAACATATATATAAAGAAAACACATAAGAGTCAAAGCAAAATGAGCATTTTATTATTTCGATTAACACTTTACAAAGCCTTCATGGCTAAAAGTTAAAGCAAAGTAAGATGTTGGCAGCCTATGTGTTGACTATGTCCCTATCTTCTCCTTCAGCAAAGCTCTACCTTGATATTGGCACTCGCTAGTCTACTACTCTGCCTTGGCAGGTCTGGTGAGATGATCTTCACCAACCCCAATAAAGATATTAAGGATGAGCTTCTACACTTTTATCTCCCTCATTGGGGTTAACAGTCTCTACAAAACCTTTCTCCTCAAACATTCAAAACCATGCATAGCCGGAGCGGCAGATGGCGACACAACATTAGGATTGTGATGCACACGGGAGAAAGCTCTAATGCTTCCTAGACTATTTTGCTTCATGCTCCCCGAAGAAGGAGCAGGGATGAGGGTTAGTGGCAAAGTTTCCTCCACCTTTGCCTGCTGACGAGGATGAGAATTCACCCTCTTCTTAGAGGAAGAAGATGGTCCGTCTAAGTTTTCCCCCAAAGAATCATCAATGGAAATCACATCGCACATAACGTGCTGTTCAACAGAACCTTCTGAGTCACTACCCCCTATACCCAGGTCAGAGTTGGACAATGGTGATTCAGATATTTTTGAAGAAAAAGCTTATGCAAGAAGAAGAAAATGAAGAGTGAAGAAGAAGACTCGGGAAAGCAAGGACACAAGAGTAGCGAAAATGGCAGAAGTCCCATCTATTTAAAGAAGGGGCGAAGCTTGATGGTTATTGGCGGGATTTTGAAATGTCCCCTGGAAGCCCACGTTATGATTAACCACATTTACCCACTACCGTACGTTTTCCAGTACGTGCCCACTCCTCAAGTGACACGTGTGCACGGATAATGGTGCGTGGACGGCACACAACTACTAGCATTTATAACGCATGTTTTCAAAGATCACATCAACGGTCATAATTTGGCAGAAGTCATTAGCCTTGACTCTTCATTTACCTGCCATGCTCAGACCTATCATCACCCTTGACGCCTCATTTACCTTCTATGTTCAGAATTGTCATCATTATCGAATTCACTTATCTGCCAAGTTCATACTTATCCACTAAACTATCTATCTTGGGCAGCTCAGCATGAACAACCCGGACCACCTTGTCCAGGTTCAAATGTCCACACAATTTGGTCAACCCATTCCAGGTTCACAATACTCCTTTAGCAAAGCTACTGACCTCGACACGTGACATCACTTGTCCATGCTTGGGGGCTGACAATGTTCATCATATCACTACCATGACACCAGACATTCTCCATCGACGCTCTTTCACCCTCTTTCGCCCATAAATTGGCTCAGAGGCTGGGGGGCTTATGTATCGTCCAAATATGGTAAAATTACACGTGGCCATCAATGCAAGTTCACTGTACACATGGACACCCTCCATGTTAACACTATTGCATTAATAGTGCTTACTCACTCTCTAAGTGTCAACTCGGACACACATGTCAGCCCTCCTCGTCAGCCCTGCTACAGGAGCGTGGACACGGACATGCTACAGGAAGATTAATCCCTACTGCACATATCTTAATATTAACAACATATCAACTATGCCTGGATATTCAAACTGGTGCAACCACCTTATCTTATCGTATCTTCACAAGTTATCTATAAGCTGTTATTTATCTACAAGTAACAACATATCAATAAGGTACACATTATCTTATATTTAAATTAGATAACTATCTGCTATTATCTGTTATTATTTTATCAACAGATTATCAACAAACAAAGGTCCAAAGTCCACACTCCACACTATAAATACAGCCATATAGATTCTCTCTAAACACATCTCATTCACTATTGAATACACTACATTCCATTCACACTCCATAGATAATACTTGAATGCATTACTCAAGTTACTCATTCTCTAGATCTCATACTAAGTTCTCACACTCAATTATTCTCTTATAATTGATGTACTTACTTAAACGTCGGAGTGTTTCCATTGGTTTGCAGGTTCCTCCTCTAAACAAAGCTTACTCACCGTCCGACGTGCAGAATTTGGAGTCCACCTTAGCTACACCTACCTCACACGTAGAATTTCCAAATTTTGGTAAGAACATAAGGAGTTCGAGCATCTTCTATGAATTTCTTTGCTTAAAGAGGAGCTCAATAATTCCTTCAAAGAAGAACAATGGTGTTAATTTGTACGCACTCTGGATTTTTTTTTTATAATTAACAGCATTTAGTTAGCTAACCATATAGCATTGAATACGAAATTTCCTAAATTGTTTCAATTCCGTGCTCTTTTGTGTCAAAAACTATGAGGCATCTTGTTTTTATCGTGTCAAAAACTTCATCTTGATTTCATTACATTTTTCGGTTTGGATCATCTCAAATTCTCAACTGTGAATGCTTCTGAAGTGTTATTATTATCTCTTCTAAAACCACTGGAGTTAGAAAATGGTTGACGGGTAAATAATTTTTATTAGCGTTGTCATCTTTTGATAGGATTTGACATCATCATGCTATGACTGAATTAAAAATGAAATAGAAAGGAAAAAATAAAAAAGAAAAAGAAAAAATAGAAGTAAAATAGAAATATAGAAATGAAGAAGAAAAAATATTGGTTAGTATAAGAAATGGAGAAATTTTTCTCAACTTATTTGAAAAGTGGAAGAGTGATTGAAAATAACTAAGTATATTATATAATTGTTAATAATAATTAAATAACTTTCATGTACTATTTTTATAGACCATGCCTTCTTTCACACGCTAACAAATATGCTTGTTTTTATTTAAGATATTGCATTTCGTGCAAGACAAGAAAATATATGACTTGGACTTTGAAATAATTTCTAGATATTTTCTTTGCATATCATATAATATAATAACTTTAGGTAGACAAAAATATTTAAGAACTTAGCTTAAATAGTATACACGGACAAAAATAGGTACTCTTTTAAGTTAAGTTCATAAATCTCTTATAAATTATCTAACTGTTATTACACCATTATAATTTTCCATATATATTACACTCTCGACCATCCTTTTTCCTCATTTAGTTAGAATACTATGAGGCTTTTCCAGTAGGGCCATATTTGAATTCAAGAACATCTTACAACTTCACAACAGTTTTAATATGACTAAAGATTTTATGACCTTATTAGACGTAGCACTCAAGATATTAGTTTGGCACAAAATATCCTTGACACAAAAATCATCACTTCAAAAACCAGAACAAGTGATTTGAACCAATGCATCAAAAGTTTTCTCAAAACTCTTCAGAATTTTGTTTTTTACGGTAGAATTTAAATGGAAAAAATGACTATTGTAGGAAGACTAGCAAAAGTGGTTTTTTGTGATCTCTAATGTTGCACCCCAACTATTAATAACATTTCGTAATTGTAATTGTAATTTGTAAGCAGTTTTCTGTTTGTTGTTTGCATTGTCATTACGATATTGATTATTATTGTTAGTGACCATCTTCACAAGTATGAAAGTCTTTCATAAACTTTTGATGCTCTTTTTTATTACGAATGTTATTATAACTTATTTTATGTGACTATTGCTTTATATAAAATTAATGTTCATCTTAAGTGAACCTTAGATTTCCATTTGAGATTCAATACAATGATTCTTCTAGAAAGTTTGGATTAATCGTTGTATTGAATCTTGAATTGTCCGTTTGGATAGTTTGGGAAGAATCATTTTTTATAGTAGATTCATACGTATAGGTTAACTTTATTTTCTTAATTTGATGAAATTTTGGTATAATGTGATAGAGGACTATCCAAAGAGCATGAATTTCTAGAAGCACTCCATAAATTGAAGGTTCTAATGACAATGTCCAAAACCAAGCTTCTACAAAAAGAGATGACCAAGAGAATCATGGTTGGACTATTTAACAAGGGCAAGGATGGAGGAAGACACAAGGAGCTTTGGAGCACCTTGAAGATTGTAGGAGAGGTCTCTTAGCTCGAATATCACGCTTAGTGTAATTCCTTTCGTAGCTTTCATAATTTTCCTAGTTTTCATAATTTTTGTATTGTCGTAATTTAGTAATTTCTTATTTGTGTAATTGGCCTCAATGTGGACTTTAATAGACCCAAACTATGCGTTTTTAGGTTCTATTAGAGGATTAACTCTATAAGTACTCAAACATTGCTAGTTTTGAATAACTTTTGATTGAATAAAATAAGCATTGGCTTGAATTCAGAGCTTAGCCTCTTCTTGGTTCTTGGTTGAACCCATATTGATTCTTATCAAGGAAGCTTTCCTTTGTGGCGAATCCTCCTCAACTTATTGTTCTAACACAGATAGTGCTGTTATTCATTACCATCTTCTTTATCTTCCCCACCTTTTATCTTTATGTTCTAATATCTATCATTGGTATCTTGAATTTGACCTCTAGAAATGATCCAATCCAAGCATTCATGTCTTGTTAGTCATCATAATGCATTTCACTTTGTTCTTTGGGTGCATACTTCATTGTGGTGGAATTCATGTCCCCACATTGATGTCGTATGCTTGAAGATCAATGTGAAATGTTGCCGAAATTTCGTCAAATCTAAGAAAACAAACTTAACATTGACTCAAAATATGACTGTCGTGTACTATAAAAAATGTCTTCCTGAATGGGATAAGGTCACACCTTTAATGAAAAAAGTGAGGCTTTCATATAAAAAAGTTGGATGAATGCAAGTCACATGAGCCCTGCGCTTGAGGAAGGTATTGAACAGTTCTTGGAATTTTCCTCTAAAAGACGTTGATCGGATGAGGATGAAAAATATTTTTGTCCTTATATAAATTGTTTGAATGAGAGACGACAAGTATTAGACGACATACAGGAACATCTTTTGTGTGATGGGATTAAGAAGAATTATACGACATGGATATGGCATGGTGAATTGACAGACATGCAAAGGGGGTTCCAAACTGAACCGATTGATGTAGAAATGAGAGATCGATTAGAGGATATGATTTGTGATCTTGAAGAAGAGTCTTTTTAGCAAACACATGTCTCTATGTATGATACATTGGAAAGTGATTCGAAGAAGCATTTGTATCCAAGGTGCAAGAAGTCATTGACGTTGTTGTCAGTGGTGTTAGGTCTGGTTAATGTGAAGGCCAGATATGGGTGGAGTGATGAAAGCTTCACTTCACTGCTTAAGATAGTGCAAGATATGTTTCCTGAGGAAAACATGTTGCCAAAAAGTTACTATGAGGAAAAGAAGATTTTGTGTCTGATGGGTATAGAATATCAGAAAGTTCATGCATACCCTGAAGATTTCATATTGCACAAACATGAGTTTGAAGAAATGCATAAATGCCCCAGGTGTGGGGTATCACGATACAATGTGATGGATGATGACAAGTGTAGCAGTGACGGAAGCATAAAGAAAGGCCCCCAGCGAAGGTGTTGTGGTATCTTCCGATCGTTCCAAGATTTAAGCGTATATTTGCTAATGGAGATTATGCAAAAGGACTTGCATGACATGTAGATGGGAGAAATTGCGATGGAATGCTCCGTCATCCAGCCGATTCCTCCCAGTGGAAAAAAATTAATCGTTTGTATCCGGATTTTGAAAAAGAGGCAAGAAATCTTAGGGTTGGACTTGCGACTGATGGAATGATTTCTTATGGCAATTTAAGCACTCGGCACAGTTTGTGACCTATTTTGCTAATAAGTTACAACTTGCCTCCTTGATTGTGCATGAAGAGAAAATACATTATCTTATCTATGATGATATCAGTCCCAAGTCAACCAGAAAATGACATTGATGCTTGTCTCAGTCCCTTGATTGAAGGCTTGAAAAAGTTTTGGGATTAGGGGATTGTCGTGTTTGATTAGTATTGAAATGAGACATTCAAGTTGCATGCAATGTTATTTTGTACCATTGATGAATTTCCAACATACGGAAATTTGAGTAGATACAGTGTTAAGGGCCATTGTACATGCCTTATCTATGAGGAAGACACAAGCTACGTACAACTGAAACATAAAAGGAAAACAGTGTACACTCGACATTGACATTTTCTGAAACCTTATCACCCTTACCGGCGTTTGAAAAAAGCTATTAAGGGAAGTCAAGAGCATGAAAGTATGCTGATACTGTTAAGTGGTCAGCAAGTTCTTGAGCAAGTTGAGGACATCAATACTATATTTGGAAAGACCCAAAAGAAGTTGACAAGTAAAACTTCTATATGGAAGAAGAGGCCAATATTTTTTTATCTTCCATACTGGTCAATCTAGATGTTAGACATTGTATTGATGTTATGCATGTGGATAAAAATGTGTATGATAGTGTCATCGACACACTTCTTTACATTCAAGGGAAGACAAAGGATGGTTTGAATACTAGACAAGATCTAGCTAAGATGGGTATACGTGACCAATTACATCCAAGGTCTAATGGTAACAAAATATACTTGCCTCCAGCATGTCATACTTTGTCAAGAAAGGAGAAGACAAGTTTCTGTCAATGTCTACGTCTTGTCAAAGTTTCCCTGGGATACTCTTCAAATATTAAGACTCTTGTGCAACTGAAACATCTAAAATTAGTTGGCTTAAAGTCTCATAATTGCCACGTCTTAATGCAACAACTGTTAGTCGTGGCCATTCGAGACATTTTGCCCAACAAAGTGAGGCATGTCATAACTCGCCTATGATTTTTCTTCAATGCCATTTGTAGCAAAGTCATTGACCCTGTAAAGTTAGATGACTTGGAAAATGAGTCTGCTATTATCTTGTGTCAGTTGGAGATGAATTTTCCTTTCATTTTTTGACATCATGGCTCACTTAATTGTTCATCTAGTCAGGGAAATTAAATTGTGTGGTCCCATTTATTTACGGTTGATGTACCTAGTTGAGCAATACATGAAGATCTTAAAAGGGTATACAAAGAATCTACAACGTCCTGAAGCATCCAAAGGAACATTGCAGAAGAAGCTATTGAATTTTGTTTAGAGTACATTGAAAAGGCAAAACATGTTGGGCTTCTTTAGTCTAGGTATGACAAGAGAGCGGGAGGTAAGGGTTCACGAGGGTTGCATGTTACAACTCTAGGTCTAGAGGAATTGCAACAAGCTTATTTATATATACTGAATAACAGTAATGAAGTTTTGTCATACATAATTCGTCACGAAGCCTTAGTCAAGGAAAGTAACCCAAAAATGACCAGGAATAGGGTGTTAAAAGAGCATAATAAGACTTTCCTAAATTGGTAAAAGATACAATCTTTGGTGATGATAATGCTTATGAAAAGTTAAGGAAGTTAGCAGATGGGCCAAAAAGAAATGTTAGAAGTTGGTAGGGATACGATATCAACAAGTATTCGTTCTACACCAAATCACTAGGCGACAAGAGTACAATGCAAAATAGTTGGGTTAGTCATAGGGCTGTATCCCAACACTTTGCTAGTGTACATGATGACAATCCTTGTCTGGCGTCCATGCCTTACTTTGGAGTCATTGATGAAATCTTGGAGTTTAATTATGTAAATTCATTGTGTGTGTTTTCAAGTGTAAGTGGGTTTATAGCAATATCGATGTGCAAACCGTTAAATTTGGATTTACTTTGGTAGATCTTAAGAAGTTAGCTTATCAAAATGAACCTTTCATCATAGGAGAACAAGCTAAACAAGTGTTTTATGTTCAAGATCCTTGTAATGAAAGGTGGTCAATGGTTCTACACGGAAAAACCATTTGTCTTAATCTTGAAGAACATGATTCAACCCTTGATACTTGTCTCACTCCTTTCTCCACACAAATGCCTCATGTCAACAAAGAAGAAGAAGTTGATGATGTCCATGCAAATCGTAATGATCATGATGAAGGAGAATTAATTAACATCGTTTAATGTAAACCTTTTTATATTTACTTGTTTCCACATTTACAATTACATAACTTACTATACTTTTGAGTTAACTTTAATTAATGTTGTTTTTTAATAGGCGCATGACTACACAACTGAGCTCCCCTCCTCCTCCTTAGTTAGCACCTTCGTCGTCTATGTTGAAGAAGACTAGAAAAGAAACATGACTCAGATCATTGGCTATTTGACTCGTCGGGATGGAGAGACCAGTGGTTCATGTGGATCCTGCCACTGGGAAAGTTGATGGTCCCCACAAAAAGAAATTAAGGACGTATTTACAGATCATTGCTCGGGACAAGGTTGATGTTACATTTGTTAACTGGAAATAAGTTTCCACAGCTCAAAAGGATTTGATTTAGGAGGACATTTAGGTATTTGAATTAAATGTAAAATGTTATTGTAATTGGTTGTACTAAAAATAGTAAAATGTTGAACGCTATTGTCTAACTATGAAATGTATTTTTTGTATCACATGTTAAATTTGATATTCCAGAAGCGTTTGACCAAAGGATGAAGAAGAAAATCCTTAAGACGATACGAGAGCCATGGAGGTAATTTAAATTAGATTTGGCCTCCAAATGAGCTCTGGCACAAGGAAAGGAGGAAGATGATGACATTGTCTATGAGAAGTACGATATCAACAAAGAAAAGTGGAACCAATTTTGTCAAAGTTGTAGAGACCCTTCATGGGAGGTTAGTTGACTTGCATTGTTTATGAATTTGACAATTATGCATTATTTTCAAGCGCATTTTGTTGACAAGTTACTCATTATAATTATGAAACATGTTAGAAATAAGGCTAAGGTCATCCAGAAGCTAAACATTGTCCCTCACGTGTTGTCTCGTGGGGTTATGATTTACTAGAAGAAAAGTTAGTGGAGGAAAAACAAAAACTACGATTGGAGCAAGTAGCCCAATCCGAGAGCACTGAAACAATCATTGATCCTCCATTTCCCATTAGACGACACGTGAAGTGGAAGATGACTCACACCAAAAAATCAGGAGACATGACATCTGAGGCGGCACACAAAATTGCAGATAAGATTGTAAGTTATTTTTTTGAAGTAAATTGTCAATCTTTATAATAACAACAGTAGTCCGTAAACTCTTCAAGTATTTTGTTAACTACAAGATTCCCTTGAAGAGAAGTCAGCACATGGAAGATTTGTCTTCCATGGACATCAGGATGTACTGATTGCTGCAATTGGGCAACCACAACACTTTGGCTGTGTCCGTGATACTGGAGCCAGTGTAACAATTAGACAATACTGACTTCAACAAGTTGTCGCATGTCTATGTCAATCAACCCAAAAAAGCTGCATTGATTAACAAAAATATCACGGAGAAGCTGACACAAAAAATTAGGGACGAGTTGAAGCAGTCGATCATTGAAAAAGTGACTCGACAACTAATGTTGTCCTTCAGCCAAATGCAGTCCCAGATGCAATCCCGAGGACTCATAACGCCTCTCGAGCATAAGGTTGGTCTTTTTGCTACCCATGTCAATATAAAGGGAAGTTGTGTTGATCCCTCAAGGCAAAACCCATACACGGGTATAATGACCCTACGATAATCTGGGTTATTATGACCGGGCTGTCACTTTAAGGGGGTGCATTTTGGAACTCGGACAATAAGGGGTGTGGATAGCATCTCTTCAAAATTGGGTTCGTGCGACCAGGTGTACTCAAGGGGGGTGTGAACTAGAGCTCGGATAAAAGAGGGGTGTAGATAGCAGCTTCTTAAAATTCGGGATCGTGGTATATAGCAGTATTAGAGGAAGACCGGGTTAGTACATGACCAGGTTTTTGCCACGTAAGTAGTGTATATACATAGCACTTTTGGGGGAAAGCGCTGATGTATAGAAAGGAACCCAGACAAGGAAGGAAAGAGCAACCGGGTAGCGAACTCAGTTGAGCTCGTATATTCCTTTTCCTAGAGGGACTGGGTTGTGGTCTCGGTAGAGCTTGTACATTCCTTTTCTTTGAGGACTGAGTTGTAATATCGGATGAGCTCGGATGTGTTACCGAGTTATGATCTCGAAAAAGCTCGTATCTAGGTGACTTGTAAGAGCTACCAGGTAGAGAGACCGGAAGAGCTCGTAACCCCTTTTGGTAGAGTTACCGGGTTAGGAACCCGGATGTGGTTGAAAGGAACCTTGGACTTGTGAAGTACCAAGGTAAGAATTCAGATTAGGTCAGTTGAGGTCGGAGGAGGGTGGAACCTTGAATGTACTATAGTACCAAGGACGAGTTCTTATGCAATCGTTTACATAAGCATTCGTAATCGATTAAAATAGTATGTACTTGCTGTATAACCTAGACTTAGCCTTGTGGTTGGAATGAGTGCTCAGGAACCCGAGGTATGGTAGTGAAGTTGCACTCAATATATATATATATATATAAATCCAACCCGGCAACGTCACTAGGGTTTAGGGAACTTGGTAGTCACACGTAATCTGTATATAAGTTATACTAAATTGACTTGCCAAACAGTAAATCCAACCCAGCAGTCAAATATCTCTACATATTCACTTTACACAAGTGACACGTGTTGGCTCTTTGCTGGTTGTTTTGACGCGGGAAGATCCTCATAGTACGATCTGATGCATGTCAATTTTCAGGATATTTAAGATATGCATGAGTGAGATATTTCAGTAGAAACTTTATTTTCACCATTTTTGCTAAAACACTTTCTCTCTCTATTCCATATTTCCTCCATTGTTAAAGTGAGAAAAGCTTCCTAGATAACCTTTCCTTAACCTAAAAGCTTCACATCCAACGTAAGGATTTGAGAGAATCATCTTACAAACTAGTTTCCAACCTTTGTTAGTGGTGAAAATTGTAACATCCTCAAAATTATATTATGAGATATATTAATGATTGAATTATGGAAGTGTGATGATAATTGGATAGAAGAAGAATAAGATAAATTTTATTTGAACATAAGCTGCCCAAAATTTCCATATCTGTCACCCGAATTGAAAAATTCATTTCTCTCTCAATTCTTATTAAAATTAAGTATATGACATATGTAATTAAAGATCTATATGTCTACTACAACATATTAAAATTTCAGACCAATCTAGATTGACTACTGTTTGCAATAACAAAAACACTAAGGGATGTCATTGTCCTAAGTTAAATTCGCTGGCAGCTTTGGAAGTATAGATTAAAAATTCTATATCTCGAGTTTTATAATTCCAAATAAGGCATGTGATAACTTTTTGGAAAGCTTAGGAAGTCTAGTTTAACATACTAGAAAATGAGAATTTTTGTACAAGTAAGTTGGTACAGACTAAATAATGAGTGAACCCTATCTAGTTGAGTGCTTATAGCCCTTTGGACCATTTGGATTGAGTAAAACTTGCAACTCTTGAAATTTTGGCCCAAGGAATCAAATATTCAGCTCAAATAGGGACTATCCAGAAGTGGATTCACGTGCAAAAGCCATAGAATAGGCATAGCTAAGTGAACTAATAGGAAGAAAAGTTTGGTAAACCAAAGTCAATGGTAAGTCAATGAAGATAAGCTTTTTGAATCAACCTTTCTAGGTGGCCCTTCAAGGTGGAAAGCAAGCATTAAACCAATCAAATTTTTCCACTTGAATAAGCCTTTCCACGTGAATAGGTCAGCTGCCCCCAAGTCAAGGATTAAATGGAATCTTGACCAAGAAAAATCAAGTCAAGATAAGGCTTAAGTCATAATATCTTCTAAGGTAATAATTACCTAGTTAAATTCTAACCAAACTAAATCCTAATTCAGTTACAACCCAACTAAATCACTTAAAACATAGCTGAATAAATGAGTATAAATAGCTAGGGCTGTGGAAAAAATTCACGTAGGAGCTAGCATCCCAAAGCCAAGGCCAATTCCAATTTTCCTTGTGTCTTGCTTTCATTGTCTTGCCTTCTATTTGCTGCCTACAAACCTTGACCTCTTCTACCACCTCATCCACCAATCAATTTCTTCTTTCAAGGCTTCATTTCTTAGAAGATATTCAAAAAGAAGCAGCCACTTAATCAATTTCAAATCCAAATCCATTTGAGGTAGGCTAGGCTTCAATCTTTAATTAAGAATTGATTTGGATTAATTTACATGCTTAAATGTACAGATTTATAGCTATTATTTAGGCTGTAATTTCATGTCGTTTAAGGGTTATTTTATGATGTGAAAATGTTGATTTTAACCATGGGATAGGTGATGATTTATAGGTTGAAATATTAGTGATATTTGGAATCACATTTGATGATTTTTGTGAGTGATTTGATGACCTTTGGGCTGTTTGTTAATATTTTTATTATGGGACTGTTTTGAATTAATTTTTTTGAAGCAGAGGTTGAATGGTATGTAGTTAAATGGTTCAAATGTTTGAGTGATTAAATTTGAGGATGAAGTAGCAAGGTGGTAGGTGAAAGGAGATTAAAATGCATGCTAGGTTATAATTTTCTTGTGAAAGTTTAAAGGTGTTAGAAATTATTTTAGAGATATATTTTGGTTTATTAGTTAGGTTACTAACATGATTTTTTATAGCTTAAGGATATTCAAAGGTCATGCCTAAGTGGTAATGATCTTATTTGAATAAGGTATGGTGGTTTAACCATACTTATGGTACGTATGATGTTATGACAACAACAATTTTTCCATAAGATGGTATGTATTTTGCTTATGGATTTTATTATGAATGGATTTTGACTGATGATATGTTGATTTATGTTTCCAAGTCCAGTACGAGATTTGTGAAACAAAATTTGATACTACATACAGTACGATATGTAGTGACCAGGTGCAAATATATGGCAAAAATCATGCATGTTTGCGTAAGACGATCGCAGCGTCTACATCCAATACGAGGTGTAGCTACATACAGTACGATATGTAGAAGCCATGTGCACTCTGGGAAAATTCATCTCATGCATCCATATAGTTTGCATAATTATGTTATCGCTTCATTTGAATATATTAATTATTTACTAACATACTAATGTGTTCAGTGGTTTAGTTTTTGCCTACTGAGAAATTTTATTTCTCACTAGATTTGTTTCATTTTTTTTAGATGGCAACAGTGGTCAATTTCCTTGATGCCCTAGATTGGTGATGGTGTAGAAATGAAGATATGAAGTAGGCCGGTGTATGGAAAATCCTGTACTTGTTTAATAATGACTTTTGTAACAAGGACTGTGACCACTTATAATATATATATCAGTGTAACAACTTCTATAATCTATACGTTTTAGAATTTATACTAGGATTCGTTCAGTAAAAATAAAATAGTTATAAAAATTATTTAACGATTCTTAAAAATTTAACCTTAATAAAAATATAATATCTAGAATAATTTTAGGTCGTTACAAAAATCATCAGGCGAGGAGATCATTTCTCCAAAAGAAAGTTTAAAGTTTCAACATTTCAGGAGTAGAAGGCACGATAAGGACGTCTAAGCTTAGAGAAGCTGTCCTCTAGCCTACATTGTTGTATGTAAGTTTCACCGTATCTTTGAGTTTGGTTTTAAGAGGGAAAATGACCCATATGAGTTAGGGTTGGTTTTGGGTGGTGTTTCTTTGGAAAAGTATGCTTAGGAGGTTGTCGTGATGAAGGTTCAACCTTGAAAGCTAACTTTTCTAGGTTTTGGGTATTTTGTTATGCTCAAATAGATCTTTATGGGGTTTACAAGTCACTGGTTGGTGGTATATGGTTGAGATCTGGAAAAGAACTGGGTTCTTTTCATGAAACGGTTGAGAACCATTCTTGATATCTTTCTTGCCTGGTGTAGGGCTTGATAAAGAAGATATCGGTGGTGGTAAACACGCGGCTAAGAGGATAGGTGCTGGAATCAGAGAAGGTAAGCTCTCTGCTCTTGGGAGTTGGCTCTCTTGATTGTGTTCCACCATACTCCTGGGGAGTTATGGTTATTGTATGATGCATTTCGTGTATTTAAATTGTGTGTACTATTTTTTTGATTGAAACATACATGTAAATGATTTGCACTGTCATGTTTGTATTGTGATTGAGGAAGTCCTCTGGCCAGGGAAGCAGACCATGTATGAGAGTGTAAGACTAATCCGGGATGAGCTTCTCGATAATTCATATACGTCTGAGTGCATGAGATGTGCACTAGTGAACTTGTATATCAAGATATACATTTGTGCATGAGATGTGCATTGGTGAACTTGTATATCTGTGCTAGGATGGCACGTGGGTGTGATTATATACATGTGGTGTTTATGAAAGCCGGGATGGCCATGTTTTTATTAAAAGGCCGGGATGGCTATAATTTATTAAAAAGTCAGGATGGCTATGTTTTATTAAAAGACCAGGTTGACTATGTTAATTGTAATGCCTATCTAAATGCTATGTACTATGGAAGTGAACCAGGGGGAGGTGAGTCTCCAAGAACCCTGAATTTACTGAGATTGTATCTCACCCCGGTTGGGGATTATATTTATTGCAAGTGATAGCCAAAGAGCGGGGGACGAGGTTCGGGCTAAGAGACCCGAGTAGGGGTTGTTCAGTGGATCTTAATTGATAGGCCAGGTAGGCCGAGGCCGAGTTGGCCAATAATTGAGGATCCCATACAAGAGGACGAGGCCAGGTTCATTGATACGGATTTTGGAAGGCGGTCCCTTTTGGAGAGTCTGTTGGCTCCATTTTGTTGTATATTTGTAACCCGGTATGAGTTTATTTATGATGTATCTTTTGGAACAGAACCCGGACGCCGGGATGTATATCAAAATTCCATACATAATGTTTTAATTGGGTTGTATGATGTAAGATGACGTCTTTTTATTTTAATGCTTCTGTGTTTACTTAATTACGTTCAGTATTGTTGTGCTTAAGACCATAATATAATGTTAATGAACCGGATGCATACGGGGTCGTTACAACGGGTGCATTAGACAAGCTTAGGTTGAATGTTGATGACAATCCTCCCAGCTTGGTTGCCCTTGGAAAAGTTTATGAATGGTTGACAACCATCTACAGCGTCCCTTTGGGAAATGATCAAGTGATATTCGGTGTTGAAAAAGTTCAAGATGCTAATGTTCGTGTTCCTGTACTCACTCAAGAGGTCCAGATAGTGGAACAGGCCCTTAGCACCTTCCTTGCTTGGCCGACATATTTTGTAAGCCTTTTTCAGAACGAGTGTTTCCTTTTGTTGTGTTTGTTATTATTAAAAATGGATTAGCTACAAATAAAGTGTTGATTGTCATTGACTTATGTTTATTAACTGTGTAAGATAAATAAGTGTTAGATTCAAGAAGCTGAAGACAAGGAATCAAGGTTGATAGAAGTGATTTGGTTTTTTGATGTTTTTACATGCCCACTCAAATTAGATGGCATTTGTAATTTTGATTAAAGCTTGGTTCATTAAGATAAATCCTTATAATCCTCTACAGCTATTATGGAAATCATGCATACATACATTCATACATAGGTTTATAACCATATTAGAATGTGCAAATGAATAGAACGACATTAGTGCATCTAAACAAGCATAAAATGATTTTACATTGTTTTAATCGATTACTTAAGTAAAATAATCGATTACCAGCTTGTTTGAATTTCTGGAAAATGGTTTAAGAATAGTTTAATCGATTACCATTTCCTTGTAATCGATTAAATAGTCTTGACACAGATTTATGAACACTGGTGTAATCGATTATATGAGGAAATAATCGATTACATAAGGCATCTGCATAATTTAGCACAACAGGATGAATTGGTTTAATCAGTTACCAAATAATCGTAATCGATTAAATAAACCTTGTAGTGTTTTACACATATTCTGGCGTAATCGATTAATATGAATTATAATCGATTACCTCTGCTTGTGAAGTAAGTATGTCATTCTGGCGTAATCGATTACTTGGTAAAATAATCGATTATTATGTTCGTTCAAGACTTCTAGAACTAAGATGAACAATTTAATCAATTATCAGTGCGGGATAATCGATTACTGATGATAAAATAATCGATTACCATAACGAAATAATCGATTACAGTCTGTTAAATCAGTTTTTTTTATAAATAGGAAAGTTGTGTCACTGAAAAAGACAGATTAGAAAAGAGAGCTTTCATTCCTATCATTGTGTCTACATTCTCTAAAACGTTCAATAGGGTTTAAAAGTTCATTTTTTTAGAGAGTTGTTCATTTGAGTTAGATTCAACATGGATACTTAGTCAAAGAACTCATTGTGTGTGATCATTCATGTAATCTGGTGATTCAAGAAAGCATTTCATACATCATCTCAGGTTGTATAATTCGTTCATATCCTTTTTGCTGCAAGGAAAATGAGGTGATATCCTTCTTGGACTTTAAGCTTTAGTGTTTTGTTGTTTTGTTTGTAATAGTTGTAATCTTTGTTGATTTTCCGTATAACATTTGGGGTTCTTTAAAGCTGTACTAGAAAGGGTTTTTCTAGGGGTTGAACAGAGAAGGGATCTCTGGTTCTAGGTCTTTTGAAAAATCTAAGGATTAGATTTTGAATTTTGCCTAGGGTAGGTGAAAGAGACCTTGTTGATTGCTTGTAAAGAACTAAGATTTGTTATAGTGGAACTCTAACCTTGTTTGGGTTAGAAGATAAATTGGATGTAGCCTCCGGGGTTGAGAGGTGAACCAGTATAAACTTGTGTTCATTTAAGTTTAGGTTTATGTTTCATTGAATTCTTGAGATATTTGATTTGCGTATCATTCAAACTTTGATTTAGCACAAGAGTTAATTGATTGGTGAAGATAATTGTTTTCTAAATTGTTTTTGATCTAAGATACTATCCAAATAATTCTTCCGCTGTATATTGATTTGTAAGAAATTTTAAAGAGGGCAAAAACCAATTCACCCCCCCTCTTGGTTTATTGGATTAGGTATTCATTGTATTTTCAATTGGTATCAAGAGCTGGTTCTTGTAATTTGCTCAAGATCTTTTTCAAAATCTTTGACAATGAATGCTAATCAAATAACATTCAAGGAGGGTGCTTCTTTGAATAGACCACCTTTGTTTGAAGGAGAACATTTTAGTTTTTGGAAAAGCAAAATGCAAATCTTTATCCAATCGAATGACCCGGGTGCATGGAATTGTATTGAGAAAGGTCCATACATTCCTACCAAAGTTGTTGATGGCAAATCAATATCAAAGGAATAGGATGAAATGTCTGAAATATAAAAGAAATTAACTCAATATGATTTCAAGGCAAAGAATATGATAACTTCTGCTTTATCTTCCGATGAATTTTTCAGGACAGTTAGGTGTAATAGCGCCAAGGAAATGTGGGAATTACTTGAAGTAACACATGAAGGAACGGATGATGTGAGAAGATCAAGAAAACACACTCTCATTCATGAATATGAAATATTCAAAATGAGAGATGATGAGAACATCTCACAGCTCCAAACTAGGTTCACCCACATTGTGAATCACTTGCTTGGGCTAGGGAAAACCTTTGATGTAGAAGAACTAAACATCAAGATTCTCAAATGTCTTACAAGGGATTGGCAGCCTAAAGTCACAGCAATTAAGGAATCAAAGGACCTATCAAAGATGTCCATGGCAGCTATGTTTGGTAAGCTTTTAGAATATGAACTTGAATTATCTCAATTAACTCATGGTGAAGATGCAGATAAAAAACACAAGAGTATAGCACTAAAAGCTGCACCTTCAAAGATTGAAAGAGAAGATGATTCAAGTGATGATGATGATGAAGATGAGAACATGAATCTCATAGTAAGGAAATTTACCAAATTTATAAGGAAGAACAAAAACAGAAGGCAATCACAACAAAAGAAGAGAAATGAAAGCTTCAATAAAAATACCAACTCCTCCTCCATTACATGTTTTGAATGTGGAAAACAAGGTCACATGAAGGCAGAATGTCCCTCATTAGCAAAGAAACCACAAGCTGAAAAAAGACCAAAGAGGGATGGAAAACCAATAAAAGCCTACATTGCTTGGGAGGATAATGAAACCACAAGTTCTGAATCCTCTTCAGAAAAAGAAGTTGAAGCTCATCTATGTCTTACATCTACTATTTGTGAGGAAGAAGGAGAAACATCAAGCACAGAATCTGAGGTATATTCTGATTATGACAATGCAATTGATGCTTTTCATGAGATGTATAATAAAGCTCAAAAACTAGCAAAGGCAAACAACAAGCTTAAAGATGACTTAAGATGGCATGTATCCAAACTTGCAGAATTGCAAGAAACACTTTGTAAATTGAATGAGGAACATGATAAGCTTCTTTCAAGTTACAAGGAAAATGGATGTACATGCACCTTAGCCATCTCTAAGGTTGATAAATACAATGAATTGCATAAGGAATTTGATGAATATAAGCTGAGCAAAGAAAAAGAAAATTTGAAGTTGCAAACTGAAATTAGTGATTTAGTTGATTTGCTAAGAAAATTCTATAGAGGCAAATGTAACCTTGACGAATTGCTAAGTGTTCAAAAACATGCCGGTGATACTTATGGCTTGGGATATAAACATGGTACCAAGAATAAAGGCAAAACTGTTTTTGTACCTCCAAGACATAAATATCATAGGTAATACAATCAACCAATTGCTTTTCATAAATATGCTCATGCTAAATCATTTAAATCTCCTACTTGAAATTATTGTATGTTGAAAGGTCATACATCATATAAATGCTTTGCTAGAAGATTTTATGTTCCTAATGGTGATTGCATATGGATTAAAAAAAGAAAGAAGGCAACTAACCCCTTTGGACCCAACTTAAATTGGGTACCACTTGTCTCTTCTTAATTTGACTTGTGTAGATGTGTCTTAGAGCTAAATCATCAATGTGGTATCTAGATAGTGGATGCTCTAGACACATGACAGGGGACATATCCATAATTACAAATGTAATACTCAAAGAAGGAGGATATGTGACTTATGGAGACAACAACAAGGGCAGAATCATTGGACAAGGAAACATTGGGGATAGCATAACCACAAAAATCAAGGATGTACTCTATGTAGAAAGGCTGAAACACAATCTTCTTAGCATAAGCCAATTGTGTGACAAAGGCTTTAAAGTCAACTTCAACAATGAAACTTGCTTGATTCATGAAGGCAAAACAGGAAAAATTGCACATGTTGGCAAAAGGAAGGGTAACATTTATGTTCTATCCATTGATCATGCATTCATACATAAGACAAATTGCTTGATGAGTAAAGTGAATGAAACATGGCTATGGCATAGAAGAACATCACATATAAACATGCATCATCTCAATAAACTAATAAGGAAGGATCTAGTTATCGGTTTACCTAAGCTCAAGTTTGAAAAGGATAGAATTTGTGAAGCTTGTCAAAGAGGTAAACAAACTAAAAACTCTTTTCAAAGTAAGAATGTAATCTCTACTTCTAGACCTCTTGAGTTGCTTCACATGGATCTATTTGGACCTTCAAGAACTATGAGCATAGGGGGAAACTATTATGGACTTGTAATAGTAGATGATTATTCTAGATACACTTGGACATTATTCATTAAGTCTAAAAGTCAAGCATTCACAGCTTTTAAGAAACTTGCCAAAGTTATTCAAAATGAGAAAGAGTGTAACATTGTTTCAATTAGGAGTGACCATGGCGGTGAATTCCAAAATGAGTATTTTGAAAAGTTTTGTGAAGATTTTGGAATTAACCATAATTTTTCAGCTCCAAGAACACCTCAACAAAATGGTGTTGTGGAGAGGAAAAACAGATCACTAGAAGAAGGAGCAAGAACTCTTCTAAATGAAACAAAGTTACCTAAGCATTTTTGTGCCGATGCGGTGAGTACCATTTACTACACCTTGAATAGGATTCTCATAAGGCCTATTTTGAAGAAAACTCCTTATGAAATCTATAAAGGAAGAAAGCCAAACATATCTCACTTTAAAGCATTTGGCTGTAAGTGCTTTGTTTTAAATAATGGAAAAGACAATCTTGGCAAATTTGACTCAAAAGCTGATGAAGCTATCTTTCTTGGTTATTCCTTGCAAAGTAAGGCCTATAGAGTGTTTAATAAAAGAACCTTGTGTGTTGAAGAATCTGTGCATATTGTTTGTGATGAAACTAACCCTTCTTTGGAAGAAGCTTTAAGTGACAATGATGCAGAAAACAAGGAAGAAAGACAGCAGCCTATTCAAGACAACAAGCAAGAAGAAGATGAAGCACAATTAGAAATGAATCAAGATGCAGCTACACCTAAACACAAGGATTGGAGGACCATAAGGGATCTATCATTAGATAATATCATCGGTGAAGTATCAAAGGGAGTGTCTACTAGATCTTCCTTAAGAAATCTTTGTTGTTCAATGGCTTTTGTATCACAAATAGAACCAATTAACATTGAACAAGCTCTATTAGATGAACATTGGTTAAATGCAATGCATGAGGAGTTAAATCAATTTAAAAGAAACAATGTTTGGGAGTTAGTACCTAGACCATCCACTCACATACCTATTGGCACTAAATGGGTATTTAGAAATAAGTTGGATGAAAGTAGCATCATAATAAGAAACAAGGCTAGATTGGTTGCTAAGGGTTACAACCAAGAGGAAAGCATTGATTATGATGATACTTATGATCCGGTTGCTAGATTAGAAGCAATAAGATTACTTCTTGCATATGCATGTATATTAGATTTTAAATTGTTTCAAATGGATGTTAAAAGTGCATTTCTCAATGGCTTTATTGATGAAGAAATATATGTTGACCAACCTCCCGATTTTGTAGATCATCAATATCCTAACCATGTGCATAGGTTGAGAAAAGCCTTATATGGACTGAAACAAGCTCCAAGATCTTGGTATGAGAGGTTGAGTAAGTTTTTGCTTGATCAATCATTTACAAGAGGAGAAGTAGATAAGACATTGTTCATCAAAAGAAAAGACAAAGATATTCTTATAGTTCAAATTTATGTTGATGATATCATCTTTGGTTCTACTAACCATTCTCTGTGCAAGGAATTTTCAGCTAATATGCAGAAAGAATTTGAGATGTCTATGATGGGAGAACTCACCTTCTTTCTAGCACTGCAAGTCAAGCAAATGAGAAATGGAACTTTCCTTAGTCAATCAAAGTATTGTATTGAAATGCTAAAGAAATTTGAATTGGAAACTGTAAAAGATAGGAACACTTCACACTTAACCAAGAAGGGGGGTGAATTGGTTAGGCTTGGTAAATTAAAAATTCTTTTAACAAAATCAGAGTTTTCTTTAGGATCTTTATCACTTTAGAAACCAAGAATACTTATTCAATCAAAAGCTCAGCCCAAGGTATGCAATTTTTCAAAGTTAAATTGATAAGCAAGACAATACAAACAATATATATAGAAAATAAGCAAGCACGAATTTAAACACAAGACTCAAGAGATTTATACTGGTTCACTTCAAACACTATGAAGCTACATCCAGTTTTCTTCCATTCAACACTAGAATGGAGTTCCACTATTGCAATTTTCTGTCTTACAAGTAATTACAAAATCTCTCTTTATCAACCCTAGATAAAGTTCAAAAACCTAAAACACTATTAGGTTCTTAGAGATCAACCCACTGAGAATCCACTCAGCACACCCCTAGAGAAACCCTTTCTCTAGATTACATGCAAGAACCTCAATTACAATAGAAATTCAATTACAATTCAAAAACAGAGTACACCTTCAAAGCTAAGGAAAGAAATCACCTGATGATCCAATGAATAATGATGCATATGAATGAATGAATCAGGTTTAAGAATCAACACAAGACTCAGAAAAGCACATTCCTTAAGCTTTGACAAGAACCTTCTTGCTTCAAGAATTAATCAATAACCCATAGGTGTATTGATGTAAGCAAGAACTTCCAGAACCCAGAAAACCCCAAGAAAGTATTTAGAATGCTTTATGTTAGCTCAGAATTCGAAATTGACAATTTACAAATCAAGCACAGTATGGGTTCTATTTATAACAAACATTTTAACTGCCAGTAATCGATTAAACGCGCCTAATAATCGATTATTTATCATATGTAATCGATTAAATAAACCATGTAATCGATTAATATGTTCTATAGACTTCTGGGTATGGGCAACGAACCAATTAATTGATTATCCCGTATCGTAATCGATTATCACAGTGAGCTCTAGAAAAACTTAAAGTTCAGAATGCCACTAAAAAGCACTGTGTAATCGATTACTGTTTGTGTAATCGATTATGGCAGATAGCTTCATAAAATAGGGATCAGCCAAATGAACTATGTAATCGATTACTGATTTTGGTAATCGATTATTGTATAACAAATAGTTAAGCAGTAGTGTATAATGTAATCGATTACAAGTATTGGTAATCGATTAAGGCAGTGAGCTATGGTTTTCTATTTGGCCTTTGTAATCGATTACAGTCTATTGGTAATCGATTAAAATGTTTATCAAGGCTGTTTTATATGTAAACCAAGGTCAAATAATTGATTAATCCGATATGTAATCGATTACATTGTTCTTGATAAGTTTTCCAAAAAGAGCTAAGAACAAAGTAATCGATTATATACTTAGGTAATCGATTAAAATAGTGTAAAACAGTATTTTTCCAAAAACCTTTGTTTCAACTTAAACACTTAATCAAATTATCAAAGCCTTGTTAATTCTATGACTCTAATTGAAAATCTAAATGAATGATATGAATGCAATGCACTTGGATCACCAGAGATGCTTCTTTCTTTACAATTAATTACAAGTTATTCTTCAAGTCTTCAAGGCATGTTGAAAGCTCAAAACCAAGCTTGATCTCTTGTCCATTCTTCAAGTGCTTTCTTTGAAACCAACAGAAAGTTGTAAAGCAGCAGCAACACCAATGGCGACTTCTACATATCTAGATTCAGATGAAACTGGAAAAAGTGTTGTAGAATCCAAGTATAAAGGAATGATAGGATCCTTGCTTTATCTCACAGCAAGCAGACCAGATATTATGCTTAGTGTTTGCTTGTGTGCAAGATATCAAGCTAATCCTAAGGAGTCTCATTTAACAGCAGTTAAAAGGATCTTCAAGTACCTAAAGTCTACACCAAAAGTGGGACTCTGGTATCCAAAAGGTACAAATATCAGCTTAATAGGATTCTCTGATTCTGATTTTGCAGGATGCAAGTTGGATCGTAAAAGCACAAGTGGCACTTGTCATTTATTGGGAAGCTCTTTAATTTCCTGGCATTGCAAGAAACAATCATGTGTAGCATTGTCAACAGCTGAAGCAGAATACATATCAGCAGGGAGTTGTTATGCACAAAGCTTATGGCTGAAACAACAACTTCATGATTTTGGTGTAAAGCTTCAACAAATCCCTCTCATGTGTGACAATACTAGTGCAATAAACATCTCCAAGAATCCAATTATGCATTCCAGAACAAAACATATTGAAATAAGGCACCACTTTAGCAGAGATCATGTTCAGAAGGGTAACATAAGGATTGAATTTGTTGAAAGTAGTAAGCAACTAGCTAATATATTTACAAAGCCTTTGGATAGAGATAGGTTCTTTACATTAAGAAATATGCTTGGTATATTGGATGAATCTAGTGTATGTTGAAATACATGACCATGCTGTTTATTTGGTGATTGAATGATATAATTGTTGCTTGATATATCTCAATTAAACTAGAGATTTAGTGCTTGCTGAAATCTGCCAAATTTATCTGCTAAAAATGTTAAAAGCCTACAATAATCGATTAAAACGAGTAATTAATCGATTACATGCACATCTGAAGCATTTCAAATTTTGAATCAAGATTGGAATAATCGATTACTTCAACGGATTAATCGATTATTTGGTTCATCAAAGCCTGAGAAATCTCTTTCATATTGCTTTAATCGATTATGTTAAAACTGTAATCGATTACATTGCTTCTTCTACATGATAACTGTGCAGTTGTAATCGATTACTCTGTATTTTAATCAATTACTTCATGTTTTAAAACTGGAAATTTGAATAAAATAATCGATTATTTTGGTTGTTACTGCAAAATCTGACGGTTTTGAAACTGCCCAACTGCATTCAAACATGATTTTGATGCAATCAAATCCCATTAGGGTGCAGTTATTTGGCACAACAGCTATAATTCTCGAAATTAAAACTACCCACTTGAAGAAATTAGCCTATAAATAGAGGTTTTTGTGACTTGAGAAAATCACACCTTCAAACCTTCTATTCTCTATCACCATTTTTATTCTGAATCTTCCTCTCTAAGGTCTGAGATCTTTCTCTACTCTCTTCCAAATTCGTGACCCATTAACCACACAAATATGTCTACCTCCAAAAGAGTCAAAACCTCCAAAAGAAAAGCTCAAGCTCAAGGCCAATCCTCAAATCCTACAACCAATAGACTTGATCATTGGTTCTCCAATGAAGCTGATAGAATGAACTATATCCAGTTCAATGCCACAAAACTCATATGCCCCCCAAAATTTCCGAGTCTAGGTTGGTTCATGAGTGAAGGATTCCATTTTCCTCAACTTCTTGAACAACAAGGGCTGAAAAAGTTTGTTGAGATGCAAGAAACTTTTTACCCTTATTTGGTGAAAGTGTTCTACACTTGCTCAAAGCTCACCATGCATGGAACCATCTTATTACAAGTCAATGGTGTCGCTATGGAGATTACACCAAAAATATGGCATGAGGTGGTTGGGATTTCTTTTGATGGTGAAAGAAGAATTGATGAGGAAGCTGATGGCTACAACAAAATGGAGACATATAGAGGTATGTTAATTGATCCTCATATGAACCTAAGGCTTAGGTTGAGCATCGGACCAATGACTCATGAGGATAGACTCATTCACTACATCATAACCTATATTCTTACTCCTCGATCAACCAATCATGCTCAAGCAACAGATGATGATCTTCAAATTGTCTATGCTTTGAAGAATGAAATCCAGCTTAATTGGATTCATATAATTCAAGAAACCATGCAAAAATCCAAGAGATTGGTAAACTACCCTTTTCCATATGCTGTTTTGATTTCACAGTTTATTGACTTCTTTCAAATAGATGTGTCCAATGAAGTAGTGGACAACACAAATGCAAACAATAGCCACATTAAGGAAAAGCACCTCACAAAGCTAGGGATGACCAAAACTCCCTATGGATGGAAAATGGCTGGCTAACCGGTGCCCTTGGCTGAAGAAGAAGGTGAGGAAGGAGAAGGTCCACAACTTGGAGAAGCTGAAGAAGCTCAAGAAGAACCTGCACCATCTGCGCATCAATATTCACAATTTGAGTCACTAATGATCCAAAAGATGGATGCTTTGTTTTCATTACATCATGAACATAGAGATGAAGTTAATTCTTCATTGGATGAACTCAAGACTAGAGTGAAGAACATGGAAGACAAGGTGTTTAGAGATGAATCTAGAGAGTAGATTAGCCTCTTAGGTTTAGTTTGTGATGCTTATGTTTGTTTGCGTTGGTTTGCTTTTAGTTTAAGTTGTTCTAAATTTGTTTAAGTTTGGTTTGCTTATGTTTGGTTGAGTTTACTTAAATGTACTTGTGTCAATCCTTTGATTAATGAAGTTATGTCTATTTTTTTTCTATTTGTTGTCTTTAATGTCTATTATTTTTGAGTTTGACATACCAAATAGGGGGAGTAGAAAAATGAATGAATGAAATAAGTAGGTATAATGAATAAATAAGTAAGGGGGAGTAGATAAATTGAAAGATGAAATGAAATTGACAAATATGTTAAAATGACTAATGATTCAATTCAGAGGGAGCATGACTAAAACAAATATGAATGAATGTTTGAGTGATTTATCATGAACCAAGATATAATAATGCTTGATCTTTGCAAAAGCTGAGAAATTTTTCAGATCAAACAATTCCTCATTGAAGTCAATGAGTATGTTTCATTAATAAAGTATTTGGCATGCTCAAAATCAAAAAGGGGGAGATTGTTAGATTCAAGAAGCTGAAGACAAGGAATCAAGGTTGATAGAAGTGATTTGGTTTTGATGTTTTTACATGCCCACTCAAATTAGATGGCATTTGTAATTTTGATTAAAGCTTGGTTCATTATGATATATCCTTATAATCCTCTGCAGCTATTAAGGAAATCATGCATACATACATTCATACATAGGTTTATAACCATATTAGAATGTCCAAATGAATAGAACGACATTAGTTCATCTAAACAAGCATAAAATGATTTTACATTGTTTTAATCGATTACTTAAGTAAAATAATCGATTACCAGCTTGTTTGAATTTCTGGAAAATGGTTTAAGAATAGTTTAATCGATTACCATTTCCTTGTAATCGATTAAATAGTCTTGACACAGATTTATGAACACTGGTGTAATCGATTATATGAGGAAATAATCGATTACATAAGGCATCTGCATAATTTAGCACAACAGGATGAATTGGTTTAATCAGTTACAAAATAATCGTAATCGATTAAATAAACCTTGTAGTGTTTTACACATATTCTGGCGTAATCGATTAATATGAATTATAATCGATTACCTCTGCTTGTGAAGTAAGTATGTCATTCTGGCGTAATCGATTACATGGTAAAATAATCGATTATTATGTTCGTTCAAGACTTCTAGAACTAAGATGAACAATTTAATCAATTATCAGTGCGGGATAATCGATTACTGATGATAAAATAATCGATTACCATAACGAAATAATCGATTACAGTCTGTTAAATCAGTTTTTTTTATAAATAGGAAAGTTGTGTCACTGAAAAAGACAGATTAGAAAAGAGAGCTTTCATTCCTATCATTGTGTCTACATTCTCTAAAACGTTCAATAGGGTTTAAAAGTTCATTTTTAGAGAGTTGTTCATTTGAGTTAGATTCAACATGGATACTTAGTCAAAGAACTCATTGTGTGTGATCATTCATGTAAACTGGTGATTCAAGAAAGCATTTCATACATCATCTCAGGTTGTATAATTCGTTCATATCCTTTTTGCTGCAAGGAAAATGAGGTGATATCCTTCTTGGACTTTAAGCTTTAGTGTTTTGTTGTTTTGTTTGTAATAGTTGTAATCTTTGTTGATTTTCCATATAACATTTGGGGTTCTTTAAAGTTGTACTAGAAAGGGTTTTTCTAGGGGTTGAACAGAGAAGGGATCTCTGGTTCTAGGTCTTTTGAAAAATCTAAGGATTAGATTTTGAATTTTGCCTAGGGTAGGTGAAAGAGACCTTGTTGATTGCTTGTAAAGAACTAAGATTTGTTATAGTGGAACTCTAACCTTGTTTGGGTTAGAAGATAAATTGGATGTAGCCTCCGGGGTTGAGAGGTGAACCAGTATAAACTTGTGTTCATTTAAGTTTAGGTTTATGTTTCATTGAATTCTTGAGATATTTGATTTGCGTATCATTCAAACTTTGATTTAGCACAAGAGTTAATTGATTGGTGAAGATAATTGTTTTCTAAATTGTTTTTGATCTAAGATACGATCCAAATAATTCGTCCACTGTATATTGATTTGTAAGAAATTTTAAAAGAGGGCAAAAACCAATTCACCCCCCCTCTTGGTTTATTAGATTAGGTATTCATTGTATTTTCAATAAGGACCTGAGGGACCGGCAAAACCTGTAGATAGGCCAGAATCTGATGACAATGCTCTATACCAGATGACATTGATGATCCCACAACTTTTCCTCAAGCTTATGCAGGTGTCGTGGGATTCAACTGTGTTTGGGGTGTATAATGATGATGTCCCCTTGTATATAAAGCATGAATTTTTTTTTTGAAATAATACACAATGGTCAATGTCTCAACATCTCTATTATACAAATGTTGATTATGTAAGTCACTTTACATTACAGTCCATTACATAACTGATTATTTTAAATTGATGCAAAATTTACTTTCTTTTAACAACAATAAGCATATGAATGAGTTACGTTTGCAATCGAGGAATGCCTCTGTGTATGGATTCCTTGAGCCACAATCCATACAGAGATGTGGGCAATCAAAATTTGAATATGAGGATTATATTAAGAAATGGATGCAGAATTCACAAAGACATGTCTACCTAGGAGCCTACTTGAATAGGTAAGTAAAACTAAACAAATCAATTTAAATAATGTATGCACTATAATAACTTAATGTTCTCCAATGCAGTGCACAATGACAACTGGTTGTTACAAGTCCTAAGGAAAATGTTGTCGTATGGTTTTGTTCCTTGCAGGTTTTGTTCCTTGCACAATAAGTCCGACAACTACTTGAAATGAATTATTAACAGGTGGGTTATATTTTGTAATACATTTATTTTATCATTAGTATTTGATATCAATATTTTAATTATACAATATGCATGCATGTTTCTCTTAAGCAATGTTTTAAAGGGATTCATCAATAGTCAAAGAAGTAAATCCAAGGCTGCTGCTAAATGGATTGTAGTTAAAGTAAGTAATTTAAACAATGTTTGATGTCTTAAAACTTACATTTTATTACTGTGTACACTAATTTTCAATTAACTTTGAATATCTTATTGAATTTAGTGTAATAATCAAAGAGGAAGCACTAAGTGCGACTATTATGTGATGCGTTGGATGTCAACTATAATCCTTAGAGGTTTTAAGGATAATTGAGAAATATTAATTATTTTCTTCAAAACTAATTTCATTTGTTATACTTATTATTATTTACACTAATTAAATTATGTTTTATTATATCATGCAGTATTTTATTGATCCAAGACCATTCAAACCACAGAGAATAAAAGCAATTCACAATCAGTGGACAAGATGTTATCTCAGAGTTAAAAAAGAAACACTAGATATTTAAGGAATTTTACAATTGTATAGATAGTTTAATTGAATCGGTTATAGTAGATGATTTTATGTATTGACATATTGTTTTCTTTAATTATTTCTTATAATTATTGAATAATAATATCAAAATTTGTACTATGAAACTACCTGGATTGATATATTTTTTAATTTGCATGTTTGGGTAACATTAAAAAAACAAATAGGAAATTAATTATTTTTACAAAAGACAACATCGATTTTTCTAAAAACTGATATTATGGTGCAAAAGTTAACATCGGTTTTTCAAAAAATTGATGTTGTAGTGCATAAATCAACATCGATTTTTCAAAAAACTAATGTTGTGGTGCATAAATCAACATTGATTTTTCTAAAAATTGATGTTGTGGTGCATATCAACATCGATTTTTAGAAAAACCGATGTTGTGATGCATAAATCAGTACCGATTTTTAGGAAAAACCAATGTTAACTATACCACAACATTGATTTCAAAAAAATTGATGTTGATTTTTGTATATTTTAACATTTTTTTCGTTTTTTCTTATTATAGGACATCAATTTTTTAAAAATCGATATTGTAAAATCTATGTTAACATCGATTTTTAAAAATTTATGTTAACATAGATTTCTAAAAATCGATATTAGCATTGATACTTTTAAGGTCAGTGATTTCAACATCAATAAGTTAAAAATAATCGATATTAAAAATCTATTTTTTAGAAGTGAAATTTAAAAGAAAAATAATAAATATATGTATAATGATCATTTATATATAAATAGTTGATAACAGAAATAACCTGCATTGTGCATTGTAAATCAATTAGGAACCCATTGTATTATATTTGAGGATAAAAATAGTGCAATAAAATAATTTTTTCAACTTTTAACTAATT
Source organism: Glycine latifolia (assembly GCA_013407115.1). Lineage (NCBI taxonomy): Eukaryota > Viridiplantae > Streptophyta > Magnoliopsida > Fabales > Fabaceae > Glycine > Glycine latifolia. The sequence goes on from QARZ01040957.1 coordinate 104,149, forward strand.
TTTTAATTAATTTGATCAAATATAACACGTATATTCTTTTTCTTTTTCTTCTCCATGTCTATGTTCTCATCTTTTCTTTGTGTCTCTTCTTTCTCATATAATAATGTTTCGTCTTTTTATTAATAAAAGATATCTCACTTTCCTGTTTCGGTTTTTATTCCTTCCTCTTAATGTTATTACGCACTTTCTTTTCATTCAACCTTAAGGTATCTATTTATTTTCCTCTTCTTGTGATGATTTTTTTTTTCTCATTCACCCTTTCTCTTTTTCCTTTGTTATTTGTTTTTTTTCTTTCTTTCTATAACATTATAAACGAAAATGTTTTTTTCATAGGACTAGAAAGTCTTTCGTCATTGACTCCACCTGTAATTGTATTAGAAAAAAGGTGTATGCTTTTCTAACTTTCTTTTTATCCATAGATAGTGGTAGGGTTTTAAAAAATATTATTATTTTTAGTTTAGTTTATAATGTTAATTGTCTTTTTTTTTCATATCTTTTTGTTGATACGGTGTTATTTACATTGCTGCTCAATTCGTTCTTTTTACAAAAGAAATAATTTTATTTTTGTTTCGGTTTTGAATTTCGGAGATCATTAATTCATAATAACTAACGTTTATTACTCTATATGGTATAAATGCTTTCCTGAATTTTTTTCTGCTTTTTAAAAAATATGCTTGCTTATAAATTTGTTTTCGGGTGGCTTTCTGTATAAGGTTGTTTGTTACGTAATATGTAGCGTTTGTTAAGCAATACGATGATGATACATGATATATACTTGAGTTACAGAATAATTTTTGATCACGTGCACTTTTTTATTAACAATACACAACACAAACATAATAATGTAAAATTTACTAAAATATTATTTTTAATATTATTATTCAAAATACAAAATACAATACGCATACAAGTAAGTTAACTAGTCAATAATATAAATTTAAAATACATGATAAGATAAGATAAGGTTGTTATAATTAATAAATAATTTAAATTTAAAATATGATATGATAAAATTATAATAGCTAGTTTTTTTAAAAAATGGCAGGGAAAGAGGCATCAAGGGATGGTGGAGCACCAGTGGCGGAACTAGGGGGCTAGGGTGGGCCACCGCCCCCCCCTAAAAAAATTAATAAAAAAATGAAAATGAAAAAAAAAAAAGAGGAAAGAAAAAATATTAAAAAAAAGGTAAAAGGGGAAAGAAAAAAATATAAAGAAAATGTAGTAAAAAAAGAAAAGAAAAAGAAAAAAATATGAAAACAATAAAAAGGAAAGAAAAACATAAAAGAGGAAAGAAAATGTAATAAAAATAAAATGGGAAAGAGAGATAACACACAAGAAAAAAAGAAAAAAAGATGATAAAATGAAAAAAAATAATAATAAAAAGGAAAAGAATAAAGAGGAAGAGGGAGAAAAAACATTATAAAATGGAGAGGTCTGGACACAAAGAAAACACAAATCCCAAGAGAATAGAAGGAGTCACAAAAGTTGTTTCATTTGGTAAACCTGAAAGAGAAGAGTTTCAGGTATCCCCTCATTCCTTTCTTTTTCCCTATTTTTCTCTTTCTTCTTCTTGCTGTTATTCTTCTAAAATAAAATAAACTACTATTTGCATTTGAAGATGGAGTTACAACATTTTGAACTTGACATTCCTAAACATCCAGATTTGATTAATTTATCAACTACATCTGAATTATGTCAAGGGCTAGCAAGAACTGGAAAGTCCATCATTTACCTTCTTATTGATAGAGTGATTAGACTTGTATTCACTCTTCTAGTTTCTACAGCAACTACTGAAAGATCTTTCTCAGCTATGAAGATAATCAAGACCAGACTTCGAAATAGAATGAAAGACTAATTTCTTAATGATTCTTTGATTACATACATTGAAAAAAAAATTATTTTGAGTTTTAGCACAGATTCAATTAGAGATGATTTTAACAATATGAAAACACGTTGAGTAAGAGTCAAGTCATGAAGTGATTTTAATTTCTGTAATAGTTTTTTTATATTAGATTTGTATTGTATTCGGAGTACTTTTATTTATGATATAATTTTTTTTATGTTTGCCCCCTCTCAATAAAATTCCTGGCTCCGCCACTGTGGAGCATCCAACTATATTGGCACCCACCAATTAGGCTTATATCCCATACCACTAACCCACCAAAATTCGTTGAGAATAAAAAGGAACTTACAAAAGGCTCATGGCATAAAACCAAAACTCAACTAATGAGAGATGAATTCCTATTAGTTACTACAAAATTAACAAGTAGTTGCACATTAGTTACCTCACGTGAGTGACCTTGAGATTAGACTGTCTAAGAACAGAGACACAAAATTTCCACTTGTTACGCAACCTCCATGGGACAATATTTGGCTGCTTAAAAGCCTTGGTGAAGCAAGCTCTAACAGGGTGACTCAGAATCTGTTTTAAGCGAAAGTCTACTCCAGCCATTAGCCGAAGCAAGCTCTATCGCAAAGATGGCTCCCATAATCTCTTCTTCAAGAGACGAACAAATACCAATATAGATGGCAAAGCTTCTAACATTAAAGGCCCTGTGATCTCTGAACATACCCCCAAACCCCGCAGTTGTGAAGTACGGATACGTGGAAAAAAAATTTCCAACATATCGGACACCCGTCCGATACGAGTATGTTCCGGATACCCCATTTCACGTATCCTGATGGAGGTCCAAGACAAGCCAAAGGTCTAGAAGGGGAGCTTGAAGCACTTCCTTTGGTGAGCTTCAAAGGACCAATGACAAGAGCTAGGACTCAAGCACTTCAAGATCATATTCAAGCCAATTTGGGCAAGCATGAAGTTGCGCACCATATCAAGGATGACAAGAGCTGGATTTTGATGTCTCAAATCCAATCTAATTCAATAAATTCCAGCACTTGTTAGAAGAAATTCAATAAAACATTTGTAAATAGGTTGCTACTACTTTAATCAATTATTTTGGCTTTGTAATCGATTACAGGATGTTTAGAAGTAATCAGGAATCATGACCTTACTGTCTTAATCGATTATTTCGTCCAAATAATCGATTACAACAATGTCAGTGTAAGCAGGAATCATAACCTCACTGCCTTAATCGATTAAATGACTAGTGTAATCGATTATTTCAGTTTCTGACTGATTTAATCAATTACAATAGCGAAATAATCGATTATTCCAGTCTGAGATGGAAACTGCACAATTTTGGGAAGCCAAAGGTAACTTAGGTCAAGCTTGTCCTACAAGCTACATTTGGACTTCATTTTAGTTAGCATTTACATTACATTTAGTGTCATTTAGCTTGTAATTCGTGGCCTATATAAGGTCCCAAAAACTGAATGTAAAGGATCTTTTGATCTTTGGATGATTAATACAATTTCTGAATTGTGGTGAGAGTTTTCTCTCTTGTTCTTCTTCAAGAACTTCTTGTTTCTTATCAATGGCCTCCCAGCTATTGTGGTGATTCTTGCAAGACTTATTGGAATTCCTATTCCATGGTTTCA
>QARZ01040957.1:107746-149947 GCA_013407115.1 Glycine latifolia
CTCACCACAATTCAGAAATTGTGGTGAGAGTTTTCTCTCTTGTTCTTCTTCAAGAACTTCTTGTTTCTTATCAATGGCCTCCCAGCTATTGTGGTGATTCTTGCAAGACTTATTGGAATTCCTATTCCATGGTGTTATTTCCAATTCATTCCTATTCTTCTTCCACAATCCATTTCTGAAAATTAGAAAACATAAACAGCCTCACTCAAGAGAAGAGCTGAATGCTCTGTTTGAAGTTCAATTGAAGAGTGACTTCCATTGCAAGGAAGATTAGGGCAAAAGGTGCTAAGATTCAGGTCAATAGCACATCATGTGGTATCAGAGCTTAATCCTTGTGGAATTCTTCTTCAATTTCAGTTTTAGGTTTTCTTCAAAGGTAAAATTCTGCTTTATTTCCAAAAACGAAAATCCATTTCAATTCCTTGTTTCTTGTTGTTTTCCTTTGATTCTTGGTGGTTTAGGCTTGTTGTGTGTTCAGCCATAAAACCTTAGTGTTTTCTTCAAGTTCTATGTGAATTCTTGTTCTCATGTTCTTCATGTGTTCTTGATATTTTTCTGATTTTCTAGCTTTGATTCTTGTCAACTTTTGTTTGTAGTGTTTTTGTGTTGTATGACCACTTGTTTTGATTCTACTCTCATGCCTAAATTGAATTGAGTTGTTAGAAGCAAATTTTACAGTTGTTATACATCATATTTTAGTGATTCATTGAATTTCTTTAAGGATTTTTTTTGAATTTGTTCAAAAGAAAAACAAAAGCTGAAAAAAAATTGAGAAAGAAACAATACAAAAGCAAAATAAAAATACATCAAGTGTACAACCAAATACATTATTGATTAGTGGCTGGAAAAGTGAAAGAAAAACAGAATTTAGAAGCAAGATTACAAAATTACAAGTTCCAAAATTGCCTTTGAACAAAAAAAATCAAGTAAACTTGTATAACATGCAAATTTGTTGAAATTTGACTTCTAGCAATTGAATTTGATTGGCATATCCTCCTTGTGCAGCTTGGTATAGCCATAGTATTCCTTGAGTTGTCTCATTAAATTCCAATTTGAGTTGTGCTTTTCTATATTTTGTTTTGTTGCTTGTCTCTTAAAAGTTCCAAGGTTTTGTCTTAGAGTTTTCTTGTTCTTTGGACTCTTGAGTCTAGCCTAGAATCATTTCCTATTTCATTATAGTAAAGAGGCTTGATTTGATTAAAAGTTTTTGCTTAAGAACTATAGAGAGGAATAAGAGTGGAAAAAGGCAAGAGAGAACATTATAGAAAGAGCCTAGATTAAGAGTAACAAACACTTAGAGAGTGGTGAGAATTTCTTTATATACTTGTGTTTTTGCTAACCATTTTTTTTAAGGATGAGTTCAAGTGGAGGAGAATCTTTGTCACCTAGGACCTCTAGGTTGATGAAAGTTATGACAAAACAAATGAAAGACTTGAAAACCGAATTGGAGGCCAAAATTGAGGGGAGACAAAGGAGGAGTCAACCAATGGAGAGTGTGGATGGAGAGGCTCATAATGGTAGGAGGTTGAGTGAGTATGCTTCTTCTTATGGAGCAAATTATTACGATGAGAGGAGTGAGAGGGGAAATAGAAGAGAAAATAGAAGAGAAAATCATAGGAGACACAATCTTATGAGGCAAAATAGAGATGATGAAGAGGAGAGAGTGAGAAGGGAAGAGAGAGATGGGAGGAATGGAGGATTGAATGGAGTAAAAATAAAAATTCCAAAATTCCTTGGCAATAATGATCCGGAAGAATATTTTGAGTGGGAGATGAAAGTAGAACAAATTTTCTCATGCCAACATTTTGAGGAAGAAAGAAAAGTTACTCTAGCAACTTTGGAGTTTGGTGGTTATGCTTTGACATGGTGGAACCAAATTCAAGTGGATATAGGGAGGATGAGGAGACAAAGAGTAAATTCTTGGGATGACTTGAAGGCATGCTTGAGAGGAAGATTTGTTCCAGCTTATTATGCAAGGGAAGTCCATAACAATCTTCAAAGACATTTCCAAGGTGCCAAAAGTGTTGATGAATACTATAAGGAAATGGAGTTGATGATGATAAGGGCTGAAATTGTGGAGGTTAAAGAAGCAACAATGGATAGGTTTCTTCATGGCTTGAACAGAGAAATTCAAGATGTGATAGAGCTACATTCATATGCAACAATTAAGGAGCTAGTCCACAAAGCTCAAAGGGTGGAGCAACAACTAAAGAGGAGAAAAGCTTCCAAATTCTCCAAGGGGGCTGCAACTTCCAGCTGGAGGGACAAGCCTAAAAGGGAGTTTTCTCCTAAGAAAAATAAAGAAGTAAAGGTGGAGAGCCCAAGAAAAAAAAATTGTGGAGCCAACTCCAAGAAGATCAAGCAGTATCAAGTGTTTTAAGTGTCTTGGCAAAGGACACATTGCTTCTCAATGTCCTAACAAGAAAACTATGATTTTGCTTGAGGATAGAGGCATAAGAAGTGAGTCTTCCAATGACTCAACTAGTGCTTCAAGTGAAGAAGAAAAAGAACTCACACTAGTAGAGACCGAAGAAGGGGATCTCTTGATGGTAAGGAGAATGTTGAGCAATTTTTGCCTAGAAAAAGAGGAAACTCAAAGGGAAAATATTTTTCCCACAAGGTGCTTGGTAAAAGACAAGGTATGCTCACTTATCATTGATGGTGGGAGCTGCACCAATGTTGCTAGTACAAGACTTGTGGAGAAATTACGCTTGCCAACCACAAAGCATCCAAAACCATGCAAGCTACAATGGCTTAGTGAAAGTGGGAAAGTGGTGGTAAATTCTCAAGTTCTCATTCCTTTTTCTATTAATGTTTATCATGATAATGTTCTTTGTGATATTGTTCCAATGGAGGCTGGTCATATCCTTCTTGGTAGACCATGGTAATATGATAGAAAAGTATTACACAATGGCATGGAGAACACTTTTGAGTTTGAGCACCTAGGGAAGAAAATTATTCTGAGGCCTTTGACTCCTAGACAAGTGTGTGAGGATCAAATAAAGATGAAAGAAAAGAGAATTGAGGAGTTGAAAAAAAAATACTGCACTTAAAAAAGAGAAAAAAAGTGAGGTGCCAAAGAGAAAAACTAGTGAGAAAAAAAGAAAGGAAAAAGAAAATGATAACAAAAAAATTCATGAGATTAAAGAGAGCTTGTTCTTGAGTGAAAAGCAAATTAAGAGAGTGTTATTGGCACAAAAACCACTTTATTATATGCTTCCTAACTCTCTTTGTTTACAGCTTGAAAAGGTAGGTGAAAAATTGCCCAAAGCTATGCAATCACTTTTGGAAGAATATCATGATGTTTTTCCAAAGGAAGTGCCTAATGGCTTGCCTCCCTTGAGAGGCATAGAGCATCAAATTGATTTAATTCCACGTTGTGCACTCCTTAATAGACCAACTTATAAGACTTCACCAATGGAAGCAAAGGAGATACAAGCACAAGTAGAGAAGCTACTAGAGAAAGGGTGGATCCGTGAGAGAATGAGCCCATGTGCTATGCCTATTATTCTTGTGCCTAAGAAGGAGGGGACTTGGAGAATGTGTACGGATTGTAGGGCAATCAACAACATCACCATAAGGTATAGGCATCCCATCCCTAGACTTAATGATCTTTTATATGAATTGCATGGTGCTACTATTTTCTCTAAAATTGATCTTAAGAGTGGTTATCATCAAATAAGGATGAGGGAAGGGGATGAATGGAAAACGGCTTTCAAAACAAAATTTGGGCTTTATGAATGGTTAGTTATGCCTTTTGGTTTGACTAATGCACCTAGTACTTTTATGAGACTTATGAATCATGTACTTAGACACTTTATAGGCAAATTTGTGGTTGTGTACTTTGATGATATTCTTGTTTATAGTGCCAATTTAAATGATCATTTAATGCATGTTAAAAGTGTCTTGGAGGTGCTTAGAAAGGAAACCTTGTATGGAGCAATTGATAAATATTCTTTTTGCACTTCACAAGTTGTGTTTCTAGGTTTTGTAGTAGGTGCTCAAGGAGTCCAAGTGGATCAAGAGAAAGTGAAAGCCATCATGGAGTGGCCAACTCCTACAAGTGTGAAAGATGTTAGAAGTTTTCATGGTTTGGCAAGTTTTTATAGGAGATTTGTTAAGGATTTTAACACCATTGCTTCTCCTTTGAGTGAATTGATGAAGAAAACCGTGAGCTTCTCTTGGAAGCAAGAGCATGAAATTGCCTTCCAAACATTAAAGATTAAATTGTCTCATGCACCTATTCTTGCATTGCCTAATTTTAATGCTTCTTTTGAATTGGAATGTGATGCATCTAATGTAGGCATTGGGGGGTTTTAATTCAAGATAAACATCCTATTGCTTATTTTAGTGAGAAACTAAAGGGTGCATGTTTGAACTATTCCACTTATGATAAAGAACTGTATGCACTTGTTAGAGTCTTGCAAACTTGGTAACATTATCTTTTACCTAAGGAATTTGTGATACATAGTGATCATGAATCCCTTAAATATTTGAAAAGTCAAGGCAAAATCAACAAAAGACATGCTAAGTAGGTTGAGTTCATTGAGCAATTTCCTTATGTAATTAACCACAACAAGGAAATTTGAATGTTGTAGCGGATGCTTTATTAAGAAGGCATTGCTTGATTTCTATGCTTGAAATTAAACTGCTTGGTTTTAATCACATAAAGGAATTGTATGCAAGTGATCATGACTTCTCTAGTATTTTTGCTTTGTGTGAGAAAGGGGCTCATTAAGGATATTTTAGACATGATGGTTTCTTGTTCAAGGAAAAGAGATTGTGTGTTCCTAAAAGCTCTTTGAGAGAACTTTTCATTAGAGAAGCTCATGAGAATAATTTGATGGGGCACTTTGGTGTGGACAAAACTTTGGCTATTTTATATGAACATTTCTTTTGGCCAAAAATGAGGCATGATGTGCATAAGCTTATTTCTCAATGCATTACTTGTCATCAAGCTAAATCTAAATTAATGCCTCATGGTTTGTATACACCTTTGCCTATTCCTAACTCCCCTTGGGTTGACGTTTCTATGGATTTTGTGCTTGGTCTTCCAAGATCCAAGAGGGGAAAGGATTCTATCTTTGTTGTTATTGATAGGTTTTCAAAGATGGCACACTTCATTCCTTGTCATAAAAGTGATGATGCTTGTGAAGTAGCTAATCTTTTCTTCAAGGAAGTGGTGAGACTACATGGATTGCCAAGAAGCATAGTGAGTGATAGAGACACAAAGTTCCTTAGCCACTTTTGGAAAACATTGTGGGGTAAGCTTGGTACAAAACTCTTATTTTCATCAACTTGTCATCCACAAACGGATGGCCAAACCGAAGTGGTAAATAGAACATTGGGACAACTCCTTAGGTGCTACATCAAGGATAATTTGAGAACTTGGAAGGAGTGTCTACGTCACATTGAGTTTGCTTACAATAGAGTAGTTCACAAGACTACTTCTTTATCTCCTTTTGAAATTGTTTATGGCTTTAATCCTTTAACTCCTCTTGATTTATTGTCTTTACCTAACACTTCTTCTATGGTTAATCATGATGCTTTGTCTAAAGCTTCTTATATTAGAAAGTTGCATGAACAAGTGAAGGCCAATGTGGAGAGAAAGATGGAACAATATGCAAAGCAAGCCAATAAACACAATAAGCAAATGATCTTTAATGAAGGAGATTTAGTGTGGCTTCATTTAAGAAAGGATAGATTTCCTCATGAAAGGAAATCCAAGCTCCAACCTAGAGGAGATAGACCTTTCAAAATTCTAGAGAGGATCAACAACAATGCTTACAAACTTGAATTGCCTAGTGAGTATGGTATGAGTAATACTTTCAATATTTGTGATCTTTCTTTGTATGATGTAGGTACAAATGAGAAGGCAAACTTGAGGACAAGTTCTTTCCAAGAAGGAGGGTATGATGGAGATCCAAGACAAGCCAAAGGTCTAGAAGGGGAGCTTGAAACACTTCCTTTGGTGAGCTTCAAAGGACCAATGAAAAGAGCTAGGACTCAAGCACTTCAAGACCATATTCAAGCCAATTTTGGTAAGCATGAAGTTGCACACCATATCAAGGATGACAAGAGCTGGATTTTGATGTCTCAAATCCAATCTAATTCAATAAATTCCAGCACTTGTTAGAAGAAATTCAATAAAACATTTGTAAATAGGTTGCTACTGCTTTAATCAATTATTTTGGCTTTGTAATCAATTACAGGATGTTTAGAAGCAATCAGGAATCATGACCTTATTGCCTTAATTGATTATTTCGTCCAAATAATCGATTACAACAATGTCAGTGTAAGCAGGAATCATAACCTCACTGCCTTAATCGATTAAATGGCTAGTGTAATCGATTATTTCAGTTTCTGACTGATTTAATCGATTACAATAGCAAAATAATCGATTATTCCAGTCTGAGATGGAAACTGCACAATTTTGGGAAGCCAAAGGTCACTTAGGTCAAGCTTGTCCTACAAGCTACATTTGGACTTCATTTTAGTTAGCATTTACATTTACATTTAGTGTCATTTAGCTTGTAATTTGTGGCCTATATAAGGTCCCAAAAATTGAATGTAAAGGATCTTTTGATCTTTGGATGATTAATACAATTTCTGAATTGTGGTGAGAGTTTTCTCTCTTGTTCTTCTTCAAGAACTTCTTGTTTCTTATCAATGGCCTCCCAGCTATTGTGGTGATTCTTGCAAGACTTATTGGAATTCCTATTCCATGGTGTTATTTCCAATTCATTCCTATTCTTCTTCCACAATCCATTTCTGAAAATTAGAAAACATAAACAGCCTCACTCAAGAGAAGAGCTGAATGCTCTGTTTGAAGTTCAATTGAAGAGTGACTTCCATTGCAAAGAAGATCAGGGCAAAAGGTGCTAAGATTCAGGTCAATAGCACATCATATCCATTTTGCGCCCCTCTGCTCGCATGCTGTTCGCCGCTCATGCACCCCTCTTCTTGCACGCCGCTCGTCGCTCGCTCGTCCCCCTGCTCGTACGTTGCTCGTCGCTTGCCGCTCGTTGCTCCTCCTCCACAGTCGGCTGTCGCTGGGAAACCCCCGACAGGGTCACAGGGATTCTCCCTTCAGCTTCACAGATGAAGATTCACTAGCTGGTAGTTTATCGCCGTCGTTGGTGGCTGTGTGAATAGCTTTGCTGTCGTCTCAGGTATGCCTTCTGGCTTTTCTCTCAGATCTTCTCCACTGTGTGTTAATGTGTATGGGGATTAGGTTTTTTTTTTATTATTTGGGTCTCAGATTGCTTCCTGCACTCCCTTTATTACTTACTTTACTCTTTTTAGTTCATGTTTTTAATTAAAAACTGGACTTGTATTTTAATGCCAACTAGAGATAATCTATTATTTGTGCTTATGATTTTCCTTTTATTATATTTTATTAATATGAAATACACTCTATATAAAAAATATTATTTAATACTAAGACGTATCGAGAACGTATCAAAATATTAATATTTTTAAAGTAACATATCGAAGTCTTGTATAAGGAATGTATCGAAAATGCTGTATCGGTATCGGTGCTTCTTAGCCCTGTAGGGCCATGACTACCCTTTGCTGTTCCATCAATGTTGGCCTAAATCCAACCAAGCTGCAACTTTTCCCAAATGACTTCCTTGATTACCAGCGCTCTGGACAGGTGGACGAGGACTCCAAAGTTAGTAAGGATTTGAAATTCCTCTATAAAGTTGTTGCCACAAGCATTCGTATTGTTGCCCGCCCAAGCTACAAGAGTTGAGATTTGACTCTTAATGTTGTTGATTCCAGGGAGACAGTTATCAAATCTGGTTCAGTTCTTGCAATACCAAAAGCTCCAAAAGACAAAAGTGATGGCTGCCTTAACAATTTTAATTTGCTTGCTACTAGGGCACGATACCACATTCAGCAAAGAAGGAATGGAAGAAGTATCAATTTGCTCAAGTAAAAGAGTCCCAATCCAGCTCCAAAGATGGGTTGTCGACTAACAGTTATGGAAGAGGTGTTTAGAGGACTCTTCCTTAGCCAGGCAGAGGCTACATGTCGAGACAGTTACACAACTTCGTCTATAAAGATTCTCATCCGTCGGGAGCTTCCCATGGAAAGCGCGCAACATAACAAAGCTTTTAGAGGGAGATATTGAACTATCCCAGAGGATGGAGAAAAATGAGTGAGAATCATTATCGTTAAGGCAGAAAAAGCTGTAAGCCTCTTTACGAGTCAATTGGCCATCAGAAGATGAAAACCAAATCAAGTTATCATCTCCACCATTCAACGACATGTGATTTTTATCAATATCACGAGCAAGGCCAGGGAACATTCTCTTGAAAGCTTCTGGGATCTGCCAAGAGCCACTACTACAATAGCTGAATTTTACGATGGCTAATTTAAGTCGGTTGTCACGAAACCGTCTTAGAAGGGAGTGCAGTGACATTTTTGTAATTAAAATCAACATTTCAAAGACGGTCATAGAGAAACTGTCTTAGAAGGTTGAAAATGACGACAGTTTTGGCTCAACCGTCTTCGTTTTGTTGTATTCAAAGACGTTTTGGGTTTGACCGTCTTTAAAATGTTGGAAAAAAAAAACTAAAACGACGCCGATTTTGTGTAAAATAATGGTTGTCAACATTTCGTCCCTCAAAATTGTGACCACCTCTTCTCGTGCCCTAGTACAGTCTCCCCCTTAAGGTGCTCTCCCTCTCCCACTGTCTGTCACCTAACCTGTCTCCATTAACCGCATCCTCTCTCTTCAAAGTCTTCGGCGCCGGCGACATGGTTTGGTTCTCCGCCAAGAGGATCGGGAAGCTCGTGGTCTGGGACTGCCGCGCCGCCAAGGGGCATGAGTGGAGGTGGATCGATAACCTACCTGGGAAGGGTGACGGTCTCTACCGCGGGTTCGTGTTCAAAGGGAGGCTCAATGCTTTCCCCTGAAGGCCACTACGTGTGGAAGAACGGGAACGAGTACTACGGGGAGTGGAAGAACGGCGTCTTTTGCGGCTGTGGGTTGCTCATTTGGCCTAACAGGAATCATTACAAGGGCCAATGGGAGAACGGGGTTCCCAAGGGGCAAGGGGTTTTCACCTGGCCCGATGGAAGCTGCTATGTTGGGTTCTGGAACAAGGACCTTCAGCTGCACCAGCTCAACAGTACTCTTTTACCCCGGGAGCGACGATAATCTCATTGTCACAATGAGGAAGCATTCTTCCGTTGACGGTGCTAGAGGGAGTGGTGTTAAGAGTTTTCCCAGGATTTGTATCTGGGAATCAGAGAGTGAAGTCGGGCCAGACTATATCCAAGGGGTATAAGAATTATAATCTCATGCTTAATCTGCAATTGGGTATAAGGTAGGTTTAATTTAATGCTTATGAAATGATTGTGTTCATTAATTGTGTTTTACTGATTCTTGATTCTAGGATTTTTGCTTGGATCCAGACTATATCTTGAAAAAACAATCCCTTACAACTTACAAGTTACAACAAGTGTTTTGTTATGAATCACAATGTTTGAAAAAAATGTTTAGTCTCATGATATGCACTACAAAATGCTGACATGAAGTTTAAATAGTCCTCACAATCCTACTGGAAAGGTTTTCACAAAAGAGGAACTTGAGATTATTGTTGGAGAATGCTGCAGCCGGAATTGCCTGGCTATAACAGATGAAGTATATACTCCTTTACTTTGTGCTGATTGAACTTCAATTTCAGGATTTAAACATGACATTTGAGGGATGAATTAAAATAGTTAGATATACATATACATGGTCCATATGAATCTTCTTCTACCACAGCTATTCAGTGTAATTAAAGGAAATATGTCCTAGAGGCTATAGCCTATAGCACGTAAATGTGGTTTTAAGGGGCTACAACTTACACATGCTAACAGCTAACTATCTCATGACATTTTTTTCTTTTTTATTTGCTATTAATTGACTTTTCCTTTACAAAAAGTTATCACGGTTTATCTGCTTTTTAATTGGGATTATTGTACTTCTCTTCATGAATTTGCCTAACAAGAAGAAAAATTACTGGGAATTTCAAATCTGCAAGACTAGAATATTTGTGTGGTATTTAGATAGTGTAATGTTTTGCCTTCTTTTGGATTCTTAATGTAGGTATATGAATCACCAAAAGAGGAGAAAATTTGGGTAAATTGTGAAGTGTTTTAGTCATTTTGGTTTTGCAGATCAGGCTCCATAGCATTTGAATCTTTGTTAGTATATTTATTCTAAGGTGCCCTGTCTAAGGCTTCATCATATCAGCAATCAAACCACCAACAAAATGAAACATCTATGTTGAAAACTCTTTCCTCGGTTATGCTACAACATTATAAGGGTATTCTTTTAAAACTTTTATCATTTCATTTATTATAATATATTACCTTGCTCGCTTTTCTATTAAAAATTTATTATGAAAGAGAATGAAGTCGTATGATTACACCTTCAACAGTTAGTATGAAGCATAAGGGATGTGAAGAGCCATATTTATTTACATTTTGTCCCTTTTGTGTTGCCTTTCTCTTTGATCACAATACCAACGATATAATTTTTTAAATTATATTATATAAAGTCAATATATTATTGTTTTCTAAAATCCCATAGTTATTGCTAATTCACTTTCTCTTTTTCATTATTTTAAAAATTTTCTCCCTCAAATTCCATTTGCTCATTTCTCAGGTATGACTAAGTCTTTCAAGCAGCTTACTTAGTGAGGCTAAAACAGATAAGTATAGAGATTTGTGAGCTCTTCTTCAACTTCTCTCAAGTCTTTTGCTCTAAAGACATGGTAAGGATTTTTTTCGTAAATTATTTAGAGTGGATATAAAAGCCACATTCACAGAGGATCCAACAAGTACTGGTATGTTACTTTCAAACATCACAACCTTTGTAGGAGATTTGGTATGGACATGAATTGCATTTTAGCTAAGCTGCATCATTTCTGGAATTTGTACAGGGATCATGATCCAAGGATGCTTTATTTTTGTTGTTCTATATATTTCGAATGAATATCACCGTGAAGCTCTCTTTCCTCTTTACATTTTTTACCTATAAAATTGTGAAATTTAACCTAATAAATATTATTTGAATTGAAATATTATATATATTTTGGAAAATATATAAATTCCTAAACCAAATATATATATATATATATATATATATATATATATATATATATATAAATTATGATTAATAAGTTAGAAAACTATATCAATTTATAAAGAAAACATTTTTAAAGTAGTATTGCTCCTATGCACAGCCCACTCTAGCTGCTCCCATTGTTTCAACTCTCTACATGTGTGTTTAGGGTACGTCCCATCAGCCAACACATGTATTACTGTTTTACTGCCACGTGCCTGAACTTATGCTCTTTAGAGTATCTTCAATGGGAGAAATCTAATTGAGCTTCTTAACCAACTTTTTGTGGCCTATTAATTTTTTGGTCCTCACAGCATCATGTCACTCTTAAGGAACTCACTGAATATTTTGCTCCAATGCAAGAAATCATAAGGAACTCAAAAAAGTTCACATACTTATATTTTTTTAATAAAACTTAACATTTTTCAATTTTCATAAATATAAATTAAAATAAATAAAAAGAAATGCGTAACAATATAAAATAAAATTTTACATAATAATAAATAATTAAACACAATAATATCAAAATTTTAAAACATAATTCCATATTTAAAAAAAAATTGAGCCAAAATGAGTAAAGTAAGAATTAAAGGGGGTGCAAGAAGCAAAAAATTGGTGAATTTTACACAGCCCAAAATTTCCAACGTTACAAATTACGGTCATCCAGAAGCTTCTTTGTTTTTTCTCCACCTTTCCCTCTTTCTCTCTTTCCCTCTTTCTCTCCACACCGGCATACCTCCCTCTTTCTCTCTTTCTCTCCACACCGACGAACCTCCCTCTTTCTCTCTTTCCCTCTTCAATGCGTCACGGTCCTCGCTGTCCTCTCACCGCCGCTGTTCTTGCATGATCCAACGCCGTCGCCGCAGTCGTCGCCGTTGCCGCCACCGTCATCGTCTTCCTCGAGCAAGGAGGTATGTTGTATGTAGTTATTGTCCCTCTTTATTTTCCTGTGGTGGTTGAGTTTTTTAATCTTATTTTATTGTGTAAGAAGCGATGCTTATATAAGAAACCGCTCTTTCTTCTTCAAGCTTCGGTTCCGCCACGTAGGATTGCTCCTACGCTGTTTTTTTTCAAGATACGGGTTCTTCCCGTTAAGGAACTCTCCAAACTCCTGAGTTGGAGATGCTCTTAGTTCACTACACATTTCTAAAATCTGATGTCAGCTGCCTCAAATTCATAAATTTACTGTTACTTCTTTATTAGTTTTAAAATAGCTATCTTGATAACAAGTATTCTTATAACATTAATTAAAAAATTAAAAAAATTAAATATTTATTATAGAAATTATATAAAAATATAAAAAATTATAAATAATATATTTTTACTTATTTCAATAAAAAAAATTCTTATTTTAATTCTTTAATCAATATTTTAAAAATATTAATTAATGTTTATCTTTAAATAATTTCTGGAATATCTTTAAAAAGATTTGAATATATTTATGGATAGTTCTAGAGTATTTTTAAAAAGGTTTAAGTATGGATTGTTTGGTTTAAAGGAAGATACCAGGTTTGTGTGATTAATAATTTAGTATTTATGGATATTAATTAAGTATTTTTACTTTTCAATAATATTGAGCTCTTTCTTTCCACATCTATTATATGGCACATATGAATTGGATTTTATATCAGGTTTGTGTGATTGATAATTTAGTCCACTCTTCACATAATATAAAGAAAGAAGTTCTTCTCGCTTGAGCTTTACAACCAGTTATTGGATTACTTAGGTATATTCTCAGTTCTAGACCCTGATAATCTGTAATGCACCTTCCCTCCCCACCCTTCTCGCTGGAGCTTTACAACCAGTTATTGGATTACTCTATTATTTTGCCATTGGGAGAGTTTAGGTCTTGACCTCACTCATGCTGCAAGGCTGCGATATTTGGGCTGAAACAGATTCCTAAATTACTTCAAATTCTATTTTTGTGCAGCGCTGGAATTGAAATGGTGACTGAAAAGGAGCAGGGAGAGTTGACAGCAAGAGATACTCCTTTGTGTTCTTCTTGTTAGATGCTTGTTCTTTGGATCCAGAATCAACTAAAACAAAAGGCAACGAAGGACAGAGTATTCAACTATGTGAATCAAGTAAGCCCTTTGAAGTTTGAATTATCCTGTCCACAAGCTCAAGCAGTGCTGCAGTTTAGATTTTAGACTAGTGGTTAATGTTTTTTTTTTTTATCATTGACAGCTGTGTGAGAGCCTGCCAAGTCCATCTGGAGAGTCAGTGATAAGCTGTAATAGCCTTTCCAAGATGCCAAACATTACATTCACAATTGGAAATAAACCTTTTGTCCTCACACCAGAGCAGGTTAGGTTTGAACTTTCCATTAACTAAATTACATTGTGGCTTCGGTTCTAGAAATGTACTGCAAATGTCATAAGAACATTGGGGTCGGGAAAGTTCGTACATAACTTGGACAATATTTTGGTTTTAGGTAATAATATGGAATTTAAGTTCAAAGAAAAGCTAACAGTAATAGCCATTCAAAATGAAATGGGCACACACTAATACTGAGTAGCAAATTGAACTACAACTATGTTGTTATCTCTGTAGATAGTTTAAGCCCAACTATTTAATTATTTTTGTGATTCTAAGAATGATTTTTTTGTGCTTTCAGTATGTTCTAAAAACTGGAGAAGGCATTACAGAAGTCTGCCTTAGTGGGTTTATTGCTTTTGATGTTCCTCCTCCAAAGGTCCATTGTGGTAATATTAACTTTTAAAATTGTTTTAACAATTTAAAATCACATATGCGTAGACTAGAATGGTATGAATGAAGCGAATTACATAAAATGTTATTAAGCTATGTTCCATTCTCTAATGCTAGTGTATTATTATAACTTTTTTTATGCTCATCACTAGTAGTGACCTTTTTTTACACCAAATGCATTGGATATAGTGGAACATGATGACTGCTTAACTGATCTCTAGAAATCATGAATTTTTTTTTTTTTAAAAAATACACTAATCTAAGACGGTTGCTAGGAATAACCGTCTTAGATTAGTGTAATTTTTAAGAAAAAAAAACTGATTTTAAGACGGTTGTTAGGAAAACCGTCTTAGAATGTGAACATTTAAAGATGATTATTCATGACAATTATTAGGAATAATCGTCTTAGAAACTTCAACGTACAAAGACGGTTGTTATATAATCGTCGTAAAAAGTGATAACTTTCAACGACATCCCATACAACGATGGTCGTACAACCATCTTAGAAAGCTCTTTATAACCAACGTAGAAGGCCCATTTTGTAGTAGTGAGCCATTAAATAGAAACAGACTCACAGAAGATATCAACTCAGAAGAGACGTCAGCTATGCTAGTTGGAAGCCACCTGTCTGTCCAGAAATTGATATTATTGTCATTACCAATTTGCCAAACAGCTTTATTGTATAAGATAGGCAGAGAGAATTTAAAAACTACCCAAGAGAAGACTTCCTATAAATTGGCTTCCAAAAGTTTCTGGTTAATCTATTTTTTCAAGGAGTAGGTCTCCCTGCCTCACACATCTTTTACAAGAAATGAAAGCCACCCATCTACCATTAACAAGGAAGGACAACTTTGCTGAGTGGTGAATGTAGCAGACCCAGTTATAGAATTTTTCATTGTAGAATTCCTGTAGTTACTAGATGTGAATTCAAAATATATAATAAGATACTGTTATTGCAGCTAATAGATAATGAGCGAGAAATAGGATAAATGTAAAGATATGAATGTCTTTTGAAGAGATAAAAAGTTATCTCATGATTTGCTGAGTAACAAAAACTTGAATGTTGGTCTAGTACTCATTTGATTAATTTGTGTTGTCTCATGAATTTTTTTCAAATGAACGATAGAACAAAAATAGTTGTCCTATTCATCATAAATTTTAGCAAATCAATCGGAACTTGAGTGATTGCTAATTTCATTGACTGAGGTAGAACAAAATTGTTGAAATTAAAGTCCTAAGTGTCTAATTTTCATTGATTGATTGGTAAGTTTCAAAGCTATTTTTCTTTCTCTGACATGTCTAATTTCCTGATACAAAATTGTTTTGATTCTATATGAATTACTCTTCTCATGGTATATTTGTTTTGTGAAAAAAAAATAGTTATTTTCAAAAAAAAAAGTTTTTTATTCACATTTTTGTAGGAATTACATAATCAACTCCAGAAAAAGGAAAGTTAAATAGAAATCAAAAGCCTCACTTCCAAATCGTGCAAAGAAATTAAAATTTTTAACTTTATTATGTGGTATATATTTATTAATAATTGTATTATGTTATTTAATATATATTGAGTAAATTGAAATGATAAAATAAATATACCAAAATAGATTTCTAACTAAATATGAGATAAACGAATGAATATCAGTGTTTGACCAATTAGGTATAATGAGAGTTTAATGGTCCAAAGAAAAATATTATATATAAAGTTATGGTCTATGTCAAATTAAATTAAATTTTTCTTTCTCCCTTATATAAAAATAATATCCTCTAAGATTTGACTCAAAAAGACTAAAACTCATAAGTAAAGATTAAAAGCTAGAAGAAAAAATAAAAATCATTATTTCAATAAAAACAAATATATTTTATTTATTTAAGATTTTTTTATGATCCAATATGATACTTCTAGGATTTATTAGATGATGATTTTTACCTTAATGATTTATGAATTAGTTTTCCTTCAGCAAATCCCAGTTAAAAGCAGTTGAAAAAAAAAATAGGAATTGTCAAGCATGTCATAATATTGAAAATTCCATGCAAACAATCAGCAAACCATCGAATTCCATATCCAAATCTGAACAATGTCACATGGAAATGCCACAGATGAGAAACTAAAGTGCAATTGCCGAATGTTTTGGAGCACTATGTAAGAGATAGAGTAGAAAGAGAAATTAGAGATAGACAACGAAAATTCCACGCAAAAATCAGATAAACCGTCGGATTTTTTTAATTATCAATTAAGCTTGAGATGTCCCGTGTGTTGAGAAGCTAGCTAGCTACCAACACCATCATCAACCACTTTCGCCGTCAGTTTCCATAGACTCGATACATTATGTCTGGAAAAGAATAATTGATAAACTAGTTACAGATTAAAAATTTAGTTTAATGTTGACAAATTAATTTATTAAATTATAAATGTATGGTAAAATTAAGGTAAATTTAAATAAATAATATAAATTAAATAAATATTTTAAAATTTGGGACAGTTTTAAAAATATTTCGAAATTCGGGACAGTCAAACAAGTTTAATTTGGACGTGTTTCAATCCGTCGCTAATTCGGTGGTTAACATTTATTTGCAAAATATTGTGTTTTTTTTTTTAATGTCTTGCGACTACAATATTTGTGATTTTTTAATTTTTTTAAACTGAAATCATTTAAAAATTTACAGTATAATTTTGGTAAATAGATATACAAAAAAATTACTTAATTTTGGCTAATTTTTCATTAACTTTGTTGTTTTTATAACTGAATTCCGTAAAAATGATATCTATTTTAATTTTATGAAGCATTAATTTTCATGATAATAACTTGTGTCTAGATACACTTTTTGAGTTTTTGATTTTGGTTAATTTTTTTTTAAGATTTGAGTCAAAATTCAATTTAATCTGTTCAAATTCATTATATATATAATTAAATATGCATATAATTTTTAATTCACCAATGATTGTTTAAGTTGATATTTTTATTTTTACATCTTAATGTCTGCAAAAAAAATTAGCCCAAATTAGGTGTACGATATGTCCTTCAAACGGTCATAGCTCAAATTAGGTGTATGATATGTCCTTCAAACAGTCATAACTATTGATAGAAATGTCCGATGGAGGCGTACGATATGTCAAAAACGCTCAAAATTCAGAGAAGTAATTAAAAAAATGAAAATAACATTAAATTAACTAATTAAATAATTAAAAAAGTAGACAAAAATGAAATTTTTGGATAATTGAATCTTAAATCCTAATTTTGAGGCACTTAGAAGCATTTTTTGGAAAAAATAGTTGATCAAATTCCCTTTGGGAAATTTAAGTAGGCCTTCTCCTCTCAATTTCGAATGTTTTGCCACCAGTTTCGCCTCAATCGGACATTCCAATCAAAAGTTATGATTATTTGAAGTTTTATGTACATTACGCCTCAAAATGACACGTGTCACAATTAAGTGAAACACACCTAAATTGAACGTGTTTAACCGCCCCAAATTTCAAAATTTTTCCAAAACTGCCCCAAATTTCAAAATATTTATTTAATTTGTATTATTTATTTAAATTTTCCTAAAATTAATTGTTAAAATAAGTGAACAGTTTAAAATGATAAAAAAAATAAAATTATGATTTATTTTAAAAAGTTAAAAAAATGAATAAATATATTAAACATAAAAGTGAAAAGAAATATAAAAGATAGAAATTATTATTTTAAACGTTTAGAAAAAGTGAGAAACTATTATAAAAACTTATTTATTAAACAGTTAAACAAATTTTCAATTAATAAAAAAATTAAAAATTAACTAAAATGTCTTGTAAAAAATAAAAATAGTTAAAGGACCAATTGGTGTACACAACAAAGAGACATTAGTCATGGACCAAATCTAGCTTGATAATCGCTTTGAACAAACAAGAGCTAGTAGTAAAGTAAGTGTAATGATCATGGAGTAGACAGTGTACACATGTGGAAATGAGCGATCTGTGGGGTCCATGCTCATGAGGAAGCCCATATTGGGTTCACGTGGGTGCTCGGGTTGTGTAGGAGTGTTGGATGCCAGAGATGGAGTGGTTTCTATTATTGCATGGAAGCTAAAGAGAAAGGTAAAAAAGAGAAGCATGGAGAGGATTAGGTTACAAAGTAGGGACTGCGAAGAGTAAAGTTGATCAAAATCAGTTTGAGGACTTTGAAGTTACTCGTCTAGAGATGTAAATGTTCTCCCTTTATTATAATAGAAAATGAATAAATGAACCCCAAATTTGATATCATCAATTTCTGATCATACCGTTAAGGTCCTATGATTTAGTCAAAGGCCATATTGATAGCACTGAAAAATTTGTTATGAGCCCAAATTGAATGTTTAGCCCAAAAAAAGTGTAAACATAAGGATTTAATATTATCGTTTTGGCCTAATATTTCATTTTGTTGATAATTAATATATGTTGATAATAGAATATAAATTAAATTTGAAAGACGATAATTAAGGAGATAAGTCCGTTTTAGAAAATTAAAATATTTTTATATAAGAATTTTTTTTTTAAAAATAAGATTAACTATTTTTTAAGCATAAAAAATTTAGAAAATATACTAACAATAAAAATATTTATTGAAATTTAAACAAACTTCTTCAAAATGTGAGAAAACTAGAGAATGCAGTGGAAGCGATTGCAAGTTAAAAACTATTGAAGCTAGGAACAATGACCATTCTGCCATGTTTTAAATTTAAAATGTCCACAATGCTACGGCAGCAATAAAAAATTTTAGACTGCCAAGTGGGCTATTTCACCCCACAACCCAACGAAAAATATGCGTGTTGATGTGGCGTCATTTTGTTGGCAACGGGGAAAAAAAAGAGTCGTTGGGACACGTGTCACGCATGCACGTATTTTGCTGGCACCTGTAGCGAAATATGTGGCCAACAGAAAGATGCCACATAAGCATACATATTTCGCTGGGTTGTGGGGCGAAACAGCCCGTGTGGCAGTTTGGAAATTTTTACTGTTGGCGTGGCATTGTGGTATATATTTAGGTGAACAGTGGCAAAATGGTCACTGTTCCTTGAAGCTAGTCGAACCGGGAGATTTGTCTGCTAATTTAGAGATCATGGTCAGTGACAAGCTAGAATTCTAGTTCATAGGCAGTTTTTTTCATATATAATTTATTTTGTTTTAGTATAAATAACAATAACATTAATGAGAAATAACAATGAGAACGAGACTATTGGCCTGTTTGGATGTAAGCTTCTCTAGAAGCACTTCTAGAAGAAGAAAATAAGAAGAAAAAAAATAAAATAAGCTTCTCCATAAGTTAAAATGAGTTTTCCATTAGCTCATTTGTAGATGTCATCTCATCTTTTAGAGAAGTTATATTGGTGAGCTTCTAAAAATTAGCTAATGAAGAACTTATTTTTACTTATAGAAAAGTTCATCTCATTGTTTTCTTCTTATTTTCTTTTTTTAGAAGTGTTTCTAAAGAAGTTTATCTAAACAGACATATGTAAAGGACCTTCAACTCAATCAATCAAATAAATAAGTTACTTATTTTTAGCATTTCAAAATTACAGTTGTTATTTTTTAGTTATTCCTTTTAATTTTTGAGGTTATCTTATTCCTTTTATTGCCATTTTCATTTTCACATGTTTCAAATTTCAAACACTCCCTGAAATGATTTGAGAACCCATAATTAAAAGACATATTTCTCCTCTTGACATCTTTCTTTGATCATTTTGAAATTGTATTTGAGCGTAGAGTTAGCCGAATTATATTTTTGCTTGCATTTCTCATATATGCGACAACAGTTATGTACATTACCCTCGTAGAGTTAGTATGATAGTCTGGTTATTGATCACCCTTCTTAAGGTAGTTTTGAATTTAATAAAGTTGATTTACTAAAATTGATTTATCACTATTGAATGTTGTTATGTTCGTGATGAGCATGAATGTCCAACAATGTATGTTGGGAAATTGATGTAGGATCAATATTCTCTCTGGAGATATTTATGAAGGTATAATATCTCAAGGAGGAAGATCACTGTTAGACAACACCAATGGTGTGAGGTGTGTGCACAGTGTAAATGAAATAGAGAGTGAATATTGCGTACCTTATTCTCTGAAAGTAGCTATATTTATAACCGCTGACTTGGGAGTTATTTGGGGGAGATTCCCCCATGACCTTGGCCGAGATCTTCGGTTAGTTGCTTGGGGCGGTTGAAGCCACGTTCTCCTTACTGGCACTGACTGAAAGAGTGGATTGACTTAGTCACAAATGGGCTTCCTTTCCAATTGGACCTACTTCTACTATCCGTAACAGATGCCCCCCAGCCCGGTTGTCAAGCATTCTGGATGGTCGGGATGCATCATTTAATAGGTATTTCCCACTCCATATAATTGGTAGTGATTCATCATAATGTCAGACCCGGGCAGGGATTCTGGATAACCGAGATGCGATGAGACGTCTACTCCTGATTATCAGAATGTCCTTTTAAGCCCGATTTCTTCTTTATGTCGACCTTTTGGTATGGTTGTTGCTGGGTTAGCTTGGGTCTAACTGTCTTCCGTCATTTGTAAAGTGCGAAACGTTTTCATCATTGTTCAAGTATCGGAGATGACACGTTTCCCGGTCATTTAATGCTTCGACACTTCTTTGCACGCTTTAATCATGAGCGTTCTGAATTTCCTCCCATTTTGCCCCCATTTTCTGAGTAATTTGGATGATTTTACCCCTGTACGTCTTTTCATATTCGTTAGTTACCTACTCCAGGCGTTTCGTGTTTCGGCGGTTATCTTTCTTTTTGGTTTTATACGCCCTTTCCTCTTTATTTAGTTTTCATGCCTTACTTCATATCTTCATACTCTTGTTTTCTCTTGGTCTTGTTGCACTTTGCTATCGCTCTCCGTCCCTGGTACCCAAATTTCCTTAGGATTTTTCTCATTCTAGGTATCCTACATTTCCTTTCTTGCTTGTAGTTTTGAACTTTTGCGCTTCTGCTTTTTACTATAACTGCTTTGGTTGTGATTTATCTTGGCTCCCATATTTTCTCTTCTGTTTTTATTTGCTCTCGAGTTTCTTCTCCCTTCGTCCCTCTCTCGCACACTACATTTCATTTTAGTCTCCTAAGATGGAATTTACCCCTGAAGAGGAAGCACGTATACGCAGAACTGTCCCCCCTAGGTCTGCATTCTGGTTCTTTGGCCTCCCTCTTCCAGAAGAGGAACGAGAGAAAACCCTTTTACGCGCAACTTCTGGTCCTGGTAGTTCTAAAACTGGTCCCGTCAAATCTCTCAATCCCCCAACATTAGGGTTAGCAACTCATCTAGAGTCTAGGACGCCATTAGGGCCATCGAAATCTAGGGTGCCTCTTGGAGGTCCCAAGAATTCTTCTAAAATTGCCCCATTAGGTTCTTTAGAACAGAGCAATGCGATGGAGCGCCATTTTGAAACTCGATTCGAGCCATGTTCCCAGTGTCTTGAAGAATTTCTGTACCTTGCAAGTATTGGTCATGACAAACAAGTTGATGCTTTGCTTGATTTATGTCGGCATAATCCGACTCTTGTACTAAGATGCACTCTGTCGAGTGGGACCAGGGTACCATCGGCCCCGGCTGGCACTTCGTCGGGTTTAGATTCTCGTACCCACCAGGTTTCCTAGGTATGCTTTACTGATTACTGTTCTTTATTTATTGTCATAGGTAGTCATGGACACATCGTTAGTAGAAGTAGTCGGGGAATCTTAATCTGCCGGGTCCCAATCTCATCTTCCTTCTCCCGCCTTAGCCACCAAGTATCCTTGGGTTACCCACGAGGTGTTGCGCATCACTTCGGTCCTCGATCCGGGGAGCGTTGCCGCGCTCCCTGTTGGGAATCAGGAGAGTTTTAGTATTCGCGTACCCGGCTCGAATGAGCCCATCTGCTCTGCACGGGAAGGGGACGAACCTGACTTCTTTTTATTTTATAGGGATGTGGTAACTCGTTTGGGGGTTCGATTTCCCTTTTCTAATTTTCAGATGCAAGTGTTGGATTATCTACACGTTGCTCCTTCTCAGCTTCACCCCAATAGCTGGGCTTTGATGCAAGCTTTTGAATTCTTCTGTCAAGAGTTAGAAGTCCCTTGTACCCTTTCTTTATTCTTTTATTTCTTTACTGTTCATACTGCTCGGTCGGGTAAGGAGCCTGCCAACAGGAAGGGGTGGACCTCCATCCGAGGTCGTAATGATTGCAGGCTCTTTGCCGTGTATGCCAAATCCTTTAAGAGTTTTAAGGATAAATTCTTCAAGGTTGTCGTCGAACCCGGCCGACAACCCTTTTTTCTTTGTTCCCCCGACTCATAAACAGTGTCATGGAAATTTCCATTGTACTGGACTTGTGCCCATCATGACTCCCCCTCTTCTTCCTACCGTGTTGAAGAGACCGAGTTATCAGACTCTGATGCTTCCTCTGTGACTCGAATAGCTATGTATAAGGAGTCACACAGTAAACCAGACATAGCTTACTATATTCGCTATGGTCAGTCCAGGTTCCTTTATGTTGCCATAGGAATGCCTTGATAATCAAATTTGATTTATATTATTTAACATCGGAAATGTTGTTGTACTTTGTTTTGCAGCTGTTGAAATGGGTCAATCTGACTCCGAGGCACGACCAGACACCGCCCGGGCCCCAGGGTCTTCTGAGCCTGTTGCTAAACCGCCATCTCGACCTCCTCCTTCTAAACGGCCCCGACCCCCAGCTCCTGGTCATCTGAATGCTATGCGGAGGTCGAAGCAGCAGAGGAAGGTTACCAGTTCTGCCCCGACCCCTACTCCTTCAGATCCTGTGACCGAGACTCCGTCTTCTAAACTTGGGCCAACAGCACCAGCTACCTCTGTCCCGGCCCCCACAGTCTCTGGATCCTCGGCTCCTGTGGTTTCCGAGTCTTCGATGCCAAGTATTCAATTGGCACCCAGATCTCTCTGGGAGGATGGTGTCACCCAGAGAATAAACAGCTGAACGAGGAGCTTCTTCTGACTCGAAATAATACGGCTAAGGAATTGGAAGCCTCCCGTACTGAGCTCAAGGCATCCCGGGATGAAACAGAGAAGGCCCAAGAAGCGGCGACCAACATGGCATCTGATGTCTCTACTCTTCGGGCCAAATATCGTCAGGCTTCTGATCGTTGCAACGACATGATCAAGTTGCACGACAAGAAGGTGAAAGATTTGGCTGAGACTAAGGCCGAACTTCATTATGTAAAGTCTCAGCTTGCTGGGTCCGTGGAGGCTTCTTTTAATAATGCCTCTGCGAACCCACCTGAAGCACAAGTTCGACCGTCGGGGGATGCATAAAGGGCCGGGATGCCGATTTTATATTTGTAGCTATTTATATTTTGTACTTATTTTTGCCGTGCTTTTGCCGGGTTTATTCCCGGCTTTATTCGTGTATTCGTACAATATTTTCATCCAATATTTGCTTTTCATATATTATCGCGTTCCGGCCAAAATCGATATGTTTGCATGCTTACCGTATATTCATTTGGCTGCCAAGGCCAAGTATAATATTTTCCGAGGTAGATCTCGATATTTCGATCCCAGTACAATTTTTCCCGGGTTATATCCAATCAACGTAACATGCCACAATCACAAAGTGATCGTGTCAACCTGATCAGGGTTGGATTACACGTTTAGCATTGTAGGATAGTAGATATCACGTGTTGTGTACGCCACTTGTAATTTTCTTGAAACAAGAATATTTATTAATAAACTTTGGGAATAACTACAAGGATTCATGATCTCGATGAAAGAGACTTATACGAGCTACAGGTGTCGGAACGATCGACCTCGGCTCGTAATCTCAATTAAGGAGAAACACATGAATTGTAAATTATTGTAAATTCAATAGAAAAACTAAGGGCTCATGTCGCCATGAGGCTTTCTGTTCCTTATTCAGGAGTAATAACTGGTGACTGAGCCTTTAGCCGCGAACTCAGCTGTAATATTTCTTCAATTTATCCGCGTTCCAGGTGCGCTTTATTGCTTTGTTATCAAGAGATTCCAAGGTATATGCCCCCTGTTCGAGGCTCTGTGTGATTCGATATGGTCCTTCCCAGTTGGCTGCTAGCTTTCCATCTCGGGCGTTTCTGTTCCCAATGTCAGCTCTGCGCAAAACTAGGTCGTCTTTCTCAAAATACCTTGGTCTTACCTTTTTGTTAAACTTTCTGGCCATTACCTGCTTCATAGTTAGATCCCAGTGATGTGCCGCAACCTGGACCTCCTCTATTAGGTCTAGCTCGGCGGCCAATGTCTCATTATTGTTATCCTCCCCTTCGCAGAGAGCATGTTTTCTTCTCCAGGACAGTTGACTGACTTCTACGGGTATCATTGCTTCGCAGCCATATGTGTAACACCCCAAAATTTTGGGGATTACAGTCAATTACTAGGGTAAAATGTTAATGAGAGGCAGCACAAAAGATTTGGGAGAAATGACGATTTTACCCCTAGGGTGAGTGACAAAATTACCAAAATACCCTTTAGGTTAAAAAATGACCAAGATGACTCTAGAAATTAATAGGAACCTGAGTATAGGATGGACAACAATTTATCAGCAAAGGTGGAGGCAAAGAACCCTAAATTAGAATTTCTAGGAATTTTGGAAGGTAATTGGAAAAGAAGTTTAATTTAGACTAACTCAGATATCAGAGAATTATAAGAGAAGGATGGACATAATCTATGAAGTTTTCTTTTAATTATAGAAGGAATAGGTTGCCTAAATAAGTTAGTTTTGTAATAATTAGAGTCAATATGGACCAATAGGAAAATAGAATTTTACTATCACATGCAATAAAAGGAAAATTGGATTAATTTGGAATTCTAGATTAAGCCTTGACCGTATGATGCAAGATCAATGGAGAAAACTTTAAGAAGTTTCAAGATTGGCCACATGGAGGGTTAAGAAGCTTGAAAATTCCTATTGGACCAAGTGGAAAGGTAGTTATAAATGCTTAAGAGATATTTAAAGCAAATTTTATTTTGTTCTCTTTGACAGAATACGTAGACATTTCTTGGCCTTATTTCCAAAATCCCAACGGTCAAAACTTAGATATGTGAGATAGGAGTATACCCTTTAAATTTCAAAGAAATCCAACGGTTAACAAATCCATGATGAGTATTTTAATAAAACGGGGATTTTGTGACTAAGCTAGCATTTCACATAAGAAAGCAATTGAAGACTTGATCTACAAGCCTAACTCCACGTGCAAACAAGCTAAGAGCAAAGAGAAGTGTAGAAGAATCAAGATTTAGGACACTTGTAGGGCTAAAAACTAAGGTAACATGCAATTGGACCATTTGGAAATCAAGTTATCATGACTTTAAGAGATATTTCCACCTAACGCTAATAAACTCCACGTAAAGCAAGGAAATTGCATGGCTTACTCTCCAAGCCTTGGAAACCAACGTGCCAAGAGAAGAGGAGTGAAGAAGGATCAAGAAATTGGACACTTGTAAGGTTGAAAAACCATAGCCAATAAGGATGAAACAAGTAGAAAGTGGCCATTATAACACTTAGATTTTTGTAGAAAAAAAATCAAGCCTTTAAGCACCCTATAAAAAGGGGTTGGAATCAGAATTTGGGCAGCTCTAAGAGAGCTTGAACCGTGCACAATTCCTCCTAAAGCCTCTCATTTTATCTCTTCCAAATTATACCTTTCACCTAGAGCAAAAATCAAGGCCTATATGCTTATAATGTCCACGTGAAGATCAAGGAACTCTAGGAGCAAGGATTCTTCAACTTCAAATAAGGAAAAGCTGTCCAAAACCTAAGGAAGGCAAAGGTATGGGAAGTTTATGATAATCAAAGTTTGAATAGGTTTATGTTAAGATTCTTAGATTGTTTCATGAAGAACTAAGCTTGATACTCTAGGTGTTTGATGATTTGTCTTCAAGAGCTTGAATGACTATTTGTTTAAGTAACTTGGTTTAAATCAAGGAAGGGGTATTGGATAATAAATTTGAATCTAATTTAGTAAAGGAAAGTTAAAAGAAATCAAAAGGTAGAGGTAGTATAGCTAACTTTAAGAAAATAGTTGTGTATTTACTAGAATATGTTGTTATCACTTTGATGAGGATTAGAATTCTTCCATGTTTCTATGTTGGATTTGATGAATAGAAGTTAGTTAAAAAATATATGTTTATTTATTCTTAGAATTAGATTGAACCTTATAAAAATTAAGGTTTAAGTAGCTTTCTTTAAAGGTGTTTCTATGAATACAAGATTACACACCATGTGTTTGATAATTTGTCACAATGGATGAAATTTGTTTGTGTGTTGTTAAGTGATTTTATACACTTTGCTAAGAATAATATGTTGATTGGTGTCTTACGAATCTATATGAAATTTAAAAGAAATATAATTGGTTTTATGATTTTGATGTGTACTATGTTGATGATGAAAATGATGAGTTAAACTATGGCTATATGCTTAGATTGTTGTGTGAAGCTTTATGTGATGGTTGAAAGAAGCTTTACGTATTGTTTTAAAAGCATATGCCATGAGTTTTCAAAGATGTTGAGCTTTGAGGTGCATGAGACATAAAAGAAGAATAACATTAATGAGAAAAGATGTGATAAAAATGATTATTCATGCATATGCATATGCCCTGCGGGGGTTAAGCCGTGTTGCCCTGCGGGGGTTAAGCCGTGATGTTGTTTGTCAGATAGCTGAGGACTGAGACGAGCATTTAGACAAAAGGTGTCTAAGCTGGGGGGTAGCCACAGTGGGGAGATCACCCACCCATGATGATCACATGTAGTGTAGGTGTGAGTCCTTTTGCAACACTGACCTACCCTGACTGGTCGATCCAATTCTGTGCCACTGGGATGGGGCTATCTTGACTATGGCCATGTGATGAGAATCTGAGATCTTAGTCATGCATCATATAAAAAGATGAGCATGCATTACATGCATCACATGATGAGTATGTGGAATATCTGTTGATGAGTAAATTGTATGACTTAATTCATGTGCTGTATAGATGAGGTAATTTAATCTGTAGGCAAATCCTCTGTGTTGTTATTTTATAAATATATACGTATGTATTCTGTTATATATGTTTTTATTCAAACTTTGTTTGTCATAAACTTACCCTATATTTTGTGTCTGTGGTTGACACCTGTGATGACCCCAATTCATTTGGGCGAGCAGATGAACAGTGAAGCAGTGAAGGATTTTAAAGAAAAGATGATGAAGATACGTTGATGACCTGTACCAAATTTAAATTCCTTGTATTTTATGTTGGCTTGTATTTGGACTGTATAATGAACTATTCTATGGTCTGTATTGCTGAACTGTACTTTATTCTTTTAATTAAATCGTAGAGAGAAAGAATTCGTTTAGATATAAGCGACTAGTAATATTACAAGCAAAGCGAAATAAATTTTCGTGAAAAATATATACTAATCTAATTTTAATACAAAGTGGACACAAGATTTCATCTAAAATCAATCAAGCACGAAAGAGTAAAGAGAGGCGTTACAATATGTCATTCTGAATGGGGTCTCTTGGGTAGACGTCTGGGTTATAGTTCTGTGTCCCCACAAGACATAATATAACTGTTCCACCCAATTTGAGCCGTCCTTGTGCATTCGTTTCTTTAGCTCGTCCAGAATGACTTATTCGTAGCTTCAGCTTGTCCGTTGGATTGCGGATGCTCCACAGAAGAGAAATGGTGTTTTATGTGGAAACCGGCCATCATTTCCTGAAACTGCTTATCAGTGAATTGGGTTCCGTTGTCTGTGACGACTTCAGCTGGGATTCCAAACCTTGATATGATACTTCTTTCGAAGAATTTTTGAACTCGGGCCAAGGTGATGGTGGCTAAGGGCTCGGCTTCGATCCACTTCGTAAAATAGTCAATGACCACTATTAGCCATTTCATCTGTCCCTCTGTTGCTTTGAACGGACCTAGGAGGTCCATTCCCCATTTGTAGAAAGGCCAAGGTGCGGTGATCATTGTCAACTCTGAAGGAGGTGACCATACGATTTTAGCATGTTGTTGAAAATTTTCACATCTTTTTATGTGATCTGAGGCGTCTACTTTCATCATCGGCCAGTAGTACCCAACCCTGAGAGCTTTCATTGCTAAGGCTTTTGCTCCCATGTGTTAACCGTTGATGCCTTTATGTATTTCGGCCATTACGTAGTCAGTCTAGTCCGGGCCCAGGCATAGTAACATTGGGGTGTGGAGACCTCTGCGAAATAGTTCGTTATCTATTATGCATACTTGGCTGCATCCCGGATTAATTTCTTGGCTTCGATTCCGTCGTCTAGGACTGTCCCTTGTTCCAAGTAATTGATTATTGGTTTCCTCCAATCCTCGGTGAAAATACAATGAATATCTAATCTAATAAACCAAGAGGGGAGGGGTGAATTGGTTTATAAAACTTTTTGACTTTTCTTGAAATTCAAACTCAGCGGAAGATAAACAATGGATCGTATCTTTAAACCAAACACTTTTAATAAGCAATATTCTCTTTTCCAATCACTTAACTCATGTGCTGAAACAAAATCAGAATTGATTCACAACCCAATACCACAAGCAATTGAATGTAATGTAAATCAAAACACAATTACACACAAGTTTATACTGGTTCACCTCTAACCACTTGAGGCTACATCCAGTTGTCTTCTAATCCAAACCAGATTAGAGTTCCACTAACAAGATTCTGTTCTTTACAAGCAATCAACCAAGTCTCTTTCACCCACCCTAGGCAAAATTCTAAATCTAACACTAAGATTTATCTAAAGACTTTAGAACCTGAGCACACCACTCAGTTCTACCCACTAGAAACCCTATCTAGTTTTGCTTTAAAGAATTCTAACTTGTTACATGGACAATTACAACATACACTGTAAAATACAGAATTAAATCTCACAAAGAGTTAAGCATAAGGTTCAAGAAGGATATCACCTAAACTTCCATTTGCAGCTGAAAGGATTTCAAACGAAATTGATAACCTGGTGATGAATGCAATGCCTTCTTGAATGATCTTGAAACAGACTAATGCATGAATGAACACTATTCACTTTCTTCTTCTATGCAACCTTCATGTTTTACACTTCTAAGAACAACAAGATTTTTAAAAGACTCTCTTTAATGCTTTCTTTCACTCAGAGAACGCTAGAACATTTTCACAAAACGAGAGCTTTCGAATTCTATTTTTTTTTATCAGAGTCACTGCATGCCTATTTATAAAAAAACAGATATAACAGATAGTAATCGATTATTTCGCTAAAGTAATCGATTATTTTAATGCAGGTAATCGATTAAACCGACTATTTAATCGATTAAAGTGTTCTTAGAAATTCTGGAATTCTGGAAAGAACATAATAATCGATTATCTCATCTCGTAATCGATTATTCCAGTAGAGTGCAGTTTTCTCCTTAGGACAATTTAATCGATTACGAATTACTGGTAATCGATTAAAACCACTCTTAGACAGACCAGGATTATACAGAAGGCTTATGTAATCGATTATATCCTAGTGTAATCGATTATTCCAGTGAGACATACTTTTTGCCTCTAGCCTATTTAATCGATTAAGATTAAATGGTAATCGATTAAATCACCTTATATACTATACATGTTTATGCAGAATGCTTATGTAATCGATTATTAACCTTTGTAATCGATTATTACAGTCTTAAAACATTTTATGCATATTTAAAACACATCAATGTATTTCTAACTAAATGCATATGTTTATTACTTTATACCTAAGCATGAATGCATGTTGGTTTGATTTTATTAGTAGCTGCAAAGAGTTATTTAGTTTATTCCTTTTAATGAACCAAGCTTAACAAGCAAAATAAAAATTACAAGGTATGAATCAAATATCAAAACTTGTCTTCTTCAGATTCTTCAATCTCTTGAATCTAACACTCGGCTGCTGAGATCACCATTATGCACGTGGGTTGGGAAATCTCTTGTTGGATAACCGTTCAATGATTGCCTGAGCCTTTGGTGCTGGCCAGCTTTGATAGTATGTCGGCTCGGGAATTTTCTTCTCTAGGGATATGGGCAATGACAACCTCATCGAACTCGGCTATTATTTCCTTAACTTTACTCAAATATTTGACCAACAAAGGTCTTTTTGTTTGATATTTCCCTTCAATTTGTGCTGTGACGAGCTGAGAGTCAGTGAATACATTTAGTTTTTGGGCTCCTTGTTCCTTTGCTTGTATCAATTCGGCTATCAGTGCTTCGTATTCAGCCTAATTTTTTGATGTCAGGAAGTTAAGTTGCAGGGATTGCTCGATGGATACTCCTTCTGGACTTTCGATTATGATGCCGACTTCACTTCCTTTCGCGTTGGATGAGCCATCAACATATAATTTCCATATTTTCCCGCTGCCTCCGTTCGTCGGGGTTAGTTCTACCACGAAGTCGGGCAGAGCTTGGGATTTGATAGCATGCCAGGCTTCATATTTTATGTCAAATTCCGATAATTGGATAGCCCAGCTCATCATTCTGCCGCCCAAATCCGGCTTGTGTAGGATTTGCCGGATTGGTTGATTGGTTCGGATCACTATAGTGTGGCCTTGGAAATATGGGCGGAGTCTTTTGGCGGTTATGAGAAGTGCGAATGCGACTTTTTCCAGCTTTTGATATCGCAATTCCGAGTTTCTAAGAGCTCAGCTTATCAAGTAGACTGGCGACTGGGATCAGTTTTTCGTCGGGCTCTGGTTTTGACAGCACTGAAGGGGAGGCTAAACATTTTTTAATTTCTTGGAAGGCCGCCTCGCATTCTGGGTTCCATCCAACAATTGCTTTCTTTTTCAAAAGTTTAAAGAAAGGACGTGCTTTTTCCGCTGATTTTGGAAGAAAGCGTGTTAGCACGGCTGTCCTTCCCGTTAATTGTTGAACTTCCTTCCTATTGGCTGGGAACTGCATGTTTAACACAGCTTTGCATTTGTCCAGGTTGGCTTCTATTCCTCTATGAGTCAACATGAACCCTAGGAATTTGTCGGCTGTTACACTTAACGCACATTTGAGTGGGTTCAAGCGGATGTTGTGCTCCCGTAGTCTGCGGAATGTTTCTTTGAGGTCGTGAATATGACCCCTGGTTGTGTTCGACTTTGCTATCATGTCATCTATGTAGACTTCTATGTTGCGGCTGAGTTGTTGGGTGAAAACTTTGTTCATCATACGCTGATATGTGGCCCCGGCATTCTTCAAACCAAATGGCATTACATTATAGTAATAATTAGCCTTGCCTCCTCTGAAAGCTATTTTTCCTTGATCTGTCGGTTACATGGCGATCTGATTGTACCCGGAATAGGCATCCATGAATGATAACAACTTGAATCCGGATGAATTATCTACTAACTGATTGATATTCGGCATTGGATATGAATATTTGAGGCATACCTTGTTCAAGTCGGTGTAATCAACGCATACTCGCCATTTGCCATTGGATTTCTTAACCATCACCACGTTGAACAACCAGGTAGTGTATTGGATCTCTCGTATGAACCCGGCCTCCAGCAATTATGTGATGTGCTTCTCTAGTGCGTGCTTTCATTCTGGGCCGATGTTTCTATTTTTCTGAGCTATCGGCTTGGAACCGGGATACATTGACAATTTGTGGCAACAGAAAGTTGGTTTGATTCCCAGAATTTCAGAAGCTTTCCATGCGAATACATCTTGATTATTTTGGAGACACTTTGTTAATTCGGCCTTGATAACTGGATTGGCTATCTTGCCTATCTTAGTGATTTGGGTTGGCTGACTCCCTATCTGAACGTCCTCGAGCTTGTCAGCCGATTCTAGCCTCCATTCCTTTATCTCTTCTCTCATGTCGAGCTCCACCAGATTTATTGGTTTCTTAGGCTGACGGTCCTCAGCTTCTCGCCTAGCCCGGTCTCCTTGGTGTATCCGGGGTGGTGAAGATGGGCCGCCTTCACTTTCTCTTACGACATTGTAATAACATTGGCGGGATTCCTTTTGGTCTCTGCGAATGGTGATACTTTGTTGTTGCTTCCTATCATTTTCATCTTCTGGTACTTGGTGGACACCAGCATGTCCCACTTGTGGATGGTGGGTCTTCCAAGAATGATGTTGTATGGTGAGGAGAAATCCCCTACGACGAATGTAACTCTTTCTGTTTTGAAAGCCTCTTTTTTTCCTAGTGTTAAACGGAGATCAATGGAGCCTTTGAGGCCGGTATTCTCACCATTGAAACCTATTAACATAGTTTTGCATGGCTTCAAATCTTCCTTGTCCAGATTCATTTTCTTGAATGCGCTCCAAGAAATAATGTCGGTTGAACTACCGTTGTCGACGAATATTCTCTTAACCTGACAATTAACTAATGTCCCGATGATTACTAGACCTTCTTCATGCCCGGGAACCACATCCTTCATGTCTTCCTCTGTAAAATAGAGTAGCGGGAGCTCGGTTTTGCTGTGACTCCCTTTGAATTTGGGTTGCTCCCTTACTGAAAGGACTTCTTTAAGATACTTCCTGCATTGATTGGCTGTATCTCCTCCTCTTCCCATGGCTCCAGAGATTACATTGCATTCAAACTCTGGTTCTGGGAACTCGTCATTATCACGTTTATTTCTTTTCTCATCCCGGCTTCTTTGTGATTGGGCCTCGCTCTGAATGGTTTTTCGCTTGTTGCACTGACCTTGGGTTTTGATTACATATTGTTTTAGCTTGCCTTCGTGAATAAATTTTTCTATAGCATCGTGTAGGTCCCAACATTGATCAGTAGTGTGGCCTGGCCCGTTGTGGAATTCGTAGAAGCGGGAATAATCAAGTCCTGCCTTCTTGAAAACTGGACGGGTCGGTCCACTTTTTTCATGTCAGTCAGGGTGACCTCTCTCCATAATTGAGCTCGTGATGTGTTCAACGGGGTATATGTATCATATTTGGTTTCGTATCTTCCTAACCTAAAATCGGGATCAGGATTCCGGCCGGGGTGAGGGTTCCCCTAGTTATATCGATTTCTTGGCGGGAAGGCTTTCTTCGGGGTTCTCTGGGAATG
Source organism: Glycine latifolia (assembly GCA_013407115.1). Classification (NCBI taxonomy): domain Eukaryota; kingdom Viridiplantae; phylum Streptophyta; class Magnoliopsida; order Fabales; family Fabaceae; genus Glycine; species Glycine latifolia. The sequence goes on from QARZ01040957.1 coordinate 140,570, forward strand.
TGTTGGCAATCTGCATTTGCTCCAATTCCAAGTATTTCTTGGATCACATTCTGAACTCCAACAGAGACTTCACCGGATCTTTGTATATCGACTTAGCTAGCCGAGATGATACATTGAGTCCGGCTGATAGGAGATGCACGTGCACCTTCTCTTCCAAACCTTGTACTTGCAGAGCGGCCTCTTTAAAGCTATCTAAATAGCTCTACAATGTTTCTTTGGGTTGCTGACGTATCTTTCCTAGTGTGAACTCGGATTTCAGCTGTTTCTTGCTGGTTGCAAAATTTAGCAAGAATTTTTGGCCGAAGTCTTCAAAGTTTCGGATTGACCGGGGTGGTAATGTGTGGAACCACGTTTGAGCAGCGCCGAATAGGGTAGTGACGAAAATCTGTAGATTGTTGGCTCATCAATGCCTCGGACGCACATTTGCATGTCGAACTCGTCGATATGTACTTGGGGATCTTGGCTTCCATCATATTTTGACAGGAAAGAGCCATCAAAATCTTCTATGAATTATGCATTGAAAATTTCATCAACGAAAGGACTATTGTTTTGTGTTGCGCGATTACGGCAAGTGCACCGATCGTTTACAAGTAATAAAAGTGAGTAAGTGAGTTATCGTCTCCACAGGGATTGGGGTGATTTTCAAAGTAATATTAAGAGTGTGATTGAAAGTGAACAGAAAATTACGCAAAACAGTGTATTGTTGATTGATTGGTTGTTTGAATTGTAAGACAGAATTTAAATGAAATGCAGTAAATTGATTTAAGTTACCAATGAGTGATGAATTGTAGTCAGGCGCAATCCCTTCTGAGTCTTCCCCCTTTACTTGACTGGCTTGTTAATTCAAGTTAATGCATGCATATGATAAATCTCTTCTTTATTTGTGAAACCTAGATAACTAGTGAATCAGCCCTTTAATTTGATCAAGAATCCTAAACCTTTATGAATTCTGACAGATTAAGCATTTAGAGAATATACCATATGGGTTCCTGTTGTGATTGCTCGGAGAATAAGTCTTTTCTATAATAGCTAATCCCTAATTCCTTAGTGAACCAACCCTTTAGACTGAATTGAAAACCTAATTCCTTAGTGAAGTCTATCAGTTTAAGCATGTAAAGAACATATTATAGATTCCGCACCCATGCATCCCTATTCCTAGGTGAAGAATGAATGTTATTCTTTATCAGTTCAGAAATTAGAATCCCAACGTTCCCACTGCGAATCCTAACCCTATGCACTTAATTGAAGTGATCAATTTCAAATAAGAGTATGAATAAAGAGAAGATAAGAATAAAACAATCAAAACATATATATTTCAATACCAGTCAATTACAGAGGAATTCTCATCAGTTCATGGCCTTCCTACAATGAGAAGTTTAGCTTGCCATAGTCTTCAAGAACACCAAAGCTGTTGGATAAGTCATGATTCTTGCTTGGCTTCTTGATTCCCTAGGGTTTGATCTCCCTTTTTCTCTAATTCTCGATATACAATTGAATACTGATGCCCTAAGGTGCTCTGAGGCCCTATATTTATACTAATATTTAATTAGGGTAAGAAAACCAAAAGATAATCTAATTATCGTTCTTAATCTTTTAAAAACAGAAGTAATAACCTATCCACGCTACTAGCGCGCGACTTCACGCTAATAGCGTGGATCTTTCGAAAGCCTGGCGCGGATAGCGTGAGTTCCCACGCTGATAGCGTGAATTGGTCGTGTCTTTTAGCTTTAGCTGCGCTGTATTGACGCTAGTAGCGTGAACTACCACGCTAATAGCGTGGATGGTGCGAATCTTCAGGCTTGTTTCCCTGCATCTGGCGCTGATAGCGTGGATTCCCACGCTATTAGCGTGGGCTTCAAAACTTGGTTTTTCTCTCTTGCTTGAGTTTTCCTCCTTTTTACCTGTAAAATGCTCAAATGTATTGAAATTAGTTCAAGGTAATTAAATTACTAAACTAGGCTAATTCTATTCTATTTCTTAAATATTTAATTAAAACTTATCCTAAAATTATACTAAAAACTAGATGTGTTTGCAACACATCATTTTGCTATCCTTGTTGATACTTCCTTCGGTATACCCCACCTTCTATTCTAGATTGGTGCATAGTTTCAATAACTGGGCTCTGAACCTTTGACGGGCTTACCCTCGCGTTGATGGCTTGCTGTGGGGGCAGTATGGATGATCCTCTAAGTTTGAAATGATTAACTGGTCCTGACGTTTCTACCTCGACATGAGTGTGGTTTCTGTTGAACATTGGGATTGGACTGGCTTGGTCCCGTGCTTCGGTCCTAGTTGGGTGAGGGGGTTGTTCCTGATCCCTTCCTTGGACTGGCCTCTCCATGTTTTTGATATGTTGTTCCATGTGTTGTATGCGCTACTCCTCGTCATGTCTCCATTTCGCGCTGCGTTCATCTAACTGTATCAAGATATTAGTGACGTCCTCTTGTCGTTGGAGGGCATGTTGTTTTTCCAGACTGTCGATTCAGGATAAGATTGAGTTGAGTGCATTATGAATAAAACGCTCAACGGACTCTGGCTCCATTCCTACTGATATGTGTGGTGGATTGATTGGCATACCCAATCTTGGTTGGGCAGGGGACGAAGCAGTGTCTGAAAGTGTGTCAGTTACGTGCACAGCCTCATGTGGAACCACATAAGTAGGTAGTTCCTGTTGTCCTTCCAACTGGTTGCTTCTCATGTTTATCATTGTGAATCGTGGGAGTTAAAGTTTAGCGTTTGCCACAGACGGCGCCAATGTTCTATTCGTGATGAACAGGAATGTCCAATAATGTATGTTGGGAAATTGATTTAGGATCAATATTCTCTCTGGAGATATTTATGAAGGTATAATATCTCAAGGAGGAAGATCACTATTAGACAACACCAATGGCGTGAGGTGTGTGCACAGTGTAAATGAAATAGAGAGTGAATATGCGTACCTTATTCTCTGAAAGCAGCTGTATTTATAACCACTGACCTAGGAGTTATTTGGGGGAGATTCCCCCATGACCTTGGTCGAGATCTTCGGTTAGTTGCTTGGGGCGGTTGAAGCCACGTTCTCCTTACTGGCGCTGACTAAAAGAGTGGATTGACTTAGTCACAAATGAGCTTCCTTTCTAATTGGGCCTACTTCTACTATCCGTAACAAATGTAATTAAAATTAATGTTTAAACTAACTTGAATATATTTATATTGAAATTTATGTAATTTTTTGTTATTGAAAAATATGATTTTCTTATTTGCAAAATGATCTCATACACAGTAGCACAATGACACTACATTTTGTAACTGTATATTTGAATTTTTTTTCTGTTAACGATGGTATATTTGTATTATAGTAAATCCACAATAGTTTTCTACATAAATTTGTAAATTACTAAAAATCTTTATTATATAACAATTGCAGTGTCTGTTTTATATGTATATTAATATAAAAGATATAAATTAATATATAATAATATATCTCTTAATTCATGCTCATAAATATATCATATAAGTATTTAGACAAGATGAGAAGACACCTATGTGAACACCTGGTACGACATATCCTATGAAGTCGAGTACTCCTTTTGGTCATATGCTCACAACAGGTCTTGGTTTTGAACATATACAAGTGAGGAGTATCATTTGGACACAATTATAGTCAATAAATTAACTCAAAAGATAATTACATGGTCAGAAGTGCCTAAACAGGATTAAGAGGCGTATTACCTAACTGGTAATCAGAGCATGGAGACCCATAGACCCAAGGCCTAGTTAGGTTAATATATAAAGGGAAGAGTTCCCCCAGGTAAAAGGATTGATTTCACTTTTGAGTAATCACTTGATATAATTAATATCTTTGAGTTGATCCCTTATTTGAGCATTAGAATGCATTTTGTAGGTATCTCTCCTTGCCCCCCCCGGCTCTTTCAGACTCGTACACTTCAGAGATATCGACAAGATACGGTCAAAGACCTTTGAGACAGTAGGAGACCCTTCGATAGAAGAGTAACTGTCTAATCTATTTGTGACAAGAACATTTTGGTGCCCACTGTGGGGTCGAGTAAGTTATATCCCGACCCAAGAGATTATGGCAATAAGTAGAACAAAAATGAATACAAAAACAATGGAGCAACCAGGTGATTAGTAGAATGAATAGATTCATGAAGAGAACCAGATTGACTTGTCTTTAATCATTTGAAGATTACAAGCTTAGGTCTTGGAAATGCAAAGGCATCACACTGAAGAAGTTGTCACCCTTCGGAGCAAAAATGTGCATCTGCAAGAATGTCACAGGTCACGGCAACATAAGGTTAATCTACTTGAAGGAGGAGAAGCTGAGTCAATTGTTGTTGGCTTACCTAAAACTAACAATTTAAGTGTATGCCCAGACACCATTCCCCTATCCCTCAACACTTTGAGAAAGCAGTTGCTGCAGTTCAAGAACCCCTTTGTGTCCAGCATTATAAAAGCGACCCACCTTTCCAACTAGAAAAACTTGACAATTGAGAAGTATGATGGAACCACAGGCCCAAATGAACACTTGTACGTATACATCAACTAGGTAAACCTATACACCACGGGTGATGTGATCCTCTGTCGAGTGTTCCCGACGTCGCTAAAGGGGCATACCCTTCATTGGTTCACACGTCTACCCTCCAACTCCGTGGATTCATTTGACATCTTGGTAGCCCATTTCAACACATAGTTCGCCACTAGCCGACCTCACCACCTAAAATTTGTGGCACTCATCAGTATCTGGCAAGAAAAGAGGGAACCATTGCAAACCTACATGGAACAATTTGGAAAAGTTGCATTGAATATCCAAAACCTTAACCCCTTAATTGCTATGCACCATTTGATAACATCATTAAGCCTCAAAGCTTTTATGAACAACCTATGGAAAAAACCAGCATCTAACCTTGACGAATTATGGAGGAGAGTGAGTAAGTACATGCAGATGGAGGAGTTTGTCTAGTATAAGAACCAGGTGCGGGCGAATGCTATTTTGGTCAAGAAAGATAATGACAAGCTCAACTCCAACAAAGCACATGACAACGGAAGGAGGGACTGACCACCCCAAGAATCGTGTTATGCCCACTACATCCCCTTTACCGCCACTAGATCTCATATCATGGACCAAGCCTTGGCTGTAGACATTTTAACCATACCAAAAAGGGCTAACACCCACCAAAGATCAGTGGAACACCCTCAAACCAATGGGCAAGTCGAAGCAGCTAACAAGATAATCCTGGTTAAGCTAAGGAAGTAGTTGGTTGGAGCAAAATGAAGATGGGCCGAAGAGCTTTCGGAGGTCCTACAGGCATATAGATGCACCCCACAGTCTACAACCCAGGAGACACCTTTCCGACTAACCTATGGGACAAACACCATGCTGTCGGTCGACGTAGAAGAAGTCTTTCTTTGAAGGTGCTACTTCACTGAGGTCGAAAATGATGAAGCACTTCGGATAGAGTTGAACATCGTCAAACAAGCACGAGAAGATGCAGTCATCATGATTGAAGTCTGAAGTAACGCATGACTCGACACTTCAACTCTAAACTAGCTCCTCCGAAATTTGAAGAAGGATACCTAGTATGGAGAGCATGCGGAGAAGCGCGCAAAAAGTCCCATCAAATGGAAAATTGGCGGCCAACTTCGAGGAGCCATTCAGAGTCTATCACAATTTTAAGAATAGAGCTTAGAAGCTAGAAGAACTATCTAAGGTCATCCTGAGGACTTGGAACTCCACGTATTTGAAATTCTATTATAGTTAGGTGCATTTTCATAATGACTGTCATACTATTTTTCCTACCTTGTTTTTTTATCCCTATAAAAATGTGAAAGGGATTTTTTCAAGGAGGTTTTAACTACTAATCAAAATCTTCTTATCTCTATCTTTGATTACAATTTAACGTATCCAGGCATGTCAGTAGTACTTTCTTGGCTAAGGCTGCACTTCAATGATTTATCAATAGTTCCCTCCTGAGTACTTTCATCGGTTAAGATTGAACTTCAACAATTTATTAGCAGTTCCTTCCCAAGTACTCTCCTCAACTAAGGTTGAACTTCAACTATTTATCAATAGTTCCTTCCTGAGTATTCTTCTCGGCTAAGGTTGAACTTCAATGATTTATCAATAGTTCCCTCCCGAGATAATGATTTATCAAAAGTTCAAGTTATGTTAAAATGTCTTACATCTTTGTCAAAAGGGTAAATTTACACTTGATCAATTTACTTGTATCATTTTACTGTCGAAAACCATTTCGGTCATATACGAAGACTAATAATTTATCGACTAAATTAAAATCATAACAAGCAAGCCAAATTCTTCAAAATGAAACTTTATTAATAATAAGTCAAAGACCAACAACAGTGATCACAAAAAAGAAAGATACACAAAAAGTTGTAAATCTAAACCTAAGCACTAGATCCTTAGGCCCTACATGGTCTTCATCCTCCGCTTTGACACCTTTAGCATAAAAGTCCTTCGCTGGGGTCATCAGCCTCTCTGGGCTGGGAGCTATGTCCTTCGAAGTTTCATCAATCAACATCAACTCCCCGTGATATATGTCGTTGTTGATATCAAAGACAACCGAGGTAAAGACTTCGCACAAATGCAGTACTTGCCGAAGGTTGTGGTTGAAGCTCGCCTCATATGCGTTATATACATTGTCAAAACCCTTCTGTTGAATCTTCTCTTTATCAGCAGGGGCCTCCTCCTAGTTCTTCTTGGCTACAGCCAAGACCGACTGAAGCTTGGCAATCTATCCCAAACTCCCCACCTGACATTAGACTTATGAAGAAATCTTGCCGATTGGCCAAGGTCCCGATAGGCTGAAACTCAAGCATTTGTTGCTTGAGTCTCTTTTCTCCGAGCCACTTTGGTGGTCGCGGTGACTCCTTTTCTTGTGCTTGTGCTTGCCCCTAGGGTCTTTATCGGGAAGAGGTATCTTACAGTTAGTGCATCACATGGCCTTGGAGGCCCCCTAGTACCTCTGTACCCTACAGCCAATCATCAACCCCATTTCCGCCATGCAAATATCGTATGTTACACAGGCACCATCAATGTATGACCTAGAACTAGGCTCAACCTGACCTAGCCAGGATAATGCCATACACCCCCGTGGGTATTTATATGTATCCAAACACATTCCTCATCTCGAGCCATTACATAGGCCGAGTTCGAATGCCACCAACGTAATCATATCCGTCATCCACAAACACGTATCAACAAGTGAACCGGTGTGAAGTATGAGGTGTCTGGGTTGGCACTTAGGCATACTATCTCAAGGTACGAATCCAAACAAAGTCGGACGAAGGCGGACAAGGTCGGTCAAGGTCGGTAGAACTCGGACAAGGTCGGTAGGGGTCGGTCAAAGGGGTAAAGGTTGGGTAAGAGAAGACAAGGGTAGCAAAACTGGACGAGGTCGGAAGAACTCGGTCGAGGTCGATTGGGTTTGCTAAGGATTTTCCAAAGGCAATCAAGAGGCCCTTAGGTTTCTTGTAAAGTTCTCAGGACGGGTTCTACACTATGTAATCGATTGCATAAGCGCTATAATCGATTACAATGGATAGTGCTTGTAAGACCCCTGGTTTGTATTTTACCAACCCGTTTCTTTTGGGAAGCAAGCCCCTCAACTTATCCGCTTATCGGAAAGAGCAGGGACCTACTACCTACAGGCAGAGACAGGACAGCAAACTTATGGGCACCTGATTGTAAGTCATATCTATTCTTTGCTCGTGAAGTCTACGAAGCGAGCCTTCACTGTAAGGGAACCCGGTAGCTCATTTCCCAAGAGCATACAAGCTCTGTCGAGTAAGGAACCCGAAAGTTCTCAAAGAAAAGGGTTTGGACTTGGCAATTATGAAGGGAACATCCCATCCTGTGTGAGGAACCCAGTCTCTCTAAGAAAAGGGAAGGATGAGCTTCTAGAGGCGACACATGTATGTAACCCGGTCCTTTTTAGAAAAAGGAACACAAGCTCAATCGAGTAGGGGAGTCCGGTGGCTCTTTTCCAGAGAGAACACGAGCTCATTCGAGTTAGCAACCCAGTAGCTTTCTCTCTATAGGGAAGTATCTTGAGCTTAACAGCTCTAACGTATCACCCTGGTAAGGAACCCGATATACCTTATAAAATGGGAAACAAGTCTTAACAACTCTAGGGGAACAACCCCGGGTAGGGAACCCGGTCTACTGACATTCGCCAATAAGGACTAAGTTACATCCTGCATGCATGCATGCTACGTAACCCACTCAACTCGGCCTACCCATCCCGGCAGCCGACATCAAAACGCGAGGGTTTGACATGTATATCTAACTCGACCTACCCATCTCGGTAACTCGGCCAACCCATCCCGGTACTCATCACCTTCACGCACACTTACACAGGTGTCTTAGAAACTCTTCAGTATCAAAATGTCAACTTCACCCACATGCACAGGGAGTTCTCAAAACATCTACTCCCCACAAGAACACCAAACATCTACACAAAACAACACTCAACAAATTTAAGGCATACCAAATCCCATTCATAAAAGACGTAGCTTTCCTAGGAAAAACATCGCATACACCAGGGACATGCAGTTATCATCACAGCTGGACTCCCTGGCCCCCAAACCATGGTACCTAAAGCTGTTAAAAAACATGATAAACTCCCCTTACCTAACTAGGAGTTCGTCCACGCTTCACGATGGTTCGTTCCCGACTTTTGCTCCGACCACGAAGTTCTCCTTGGTGTCGGGATTCTGCAGCAGCTACGGTGGTTCTTGTATATTGAAGATAACAAGGAAGGGATTGGGATCGAGAGGTTTCTGGGTGAGTTTTAGAGAGAAAACAAAGGAAACGCAAAGGTAGAAGAAGGAAAAGTAAACTTGTTGTTGTGTCGGCCTGCTGCTTATAAACAAGGCTAACACAGCACGTCCACTTAACGTGCAAGGCTGGCAACCACAGTACAGTAGAGTTGACTTACGTCTAATACCCATCAAGCATGCATACCAAGACAAAAGCACTCAAATAGCAAGTTATAAATAAAACAATTAATCAATCAACATAACACATGTAGTTTAATCACCACAACACACACATAAACGTCCAGATTAGCAACTTATAATCCAGGTCGTTACAACGGCACCATCAATGTATGATCCGGTCCAGGAACAAACCCTTCCCAGATGGGTAACTCTTCATACACTCCCGTGGGAATCTATGTATATGCACCCGCATTCGATAACCATGGTCACCCTCAATGCATGACCCGATCTAGGAACAAATCTTTCCTGGTTGGGGTAACTCTTCATGCACCCTCCCATGGTATCAATGCACAAGTCATCATCTCATAAGCCAACCTTTAATATTCCAACATTATCATACATATTCATTACACGTCAATAGTA